>CAXARU010000091.1:210000-260000 GCA_963971365.1 Lasioglossum villosulum
ACTATTCGCTGATCTAATGTCCCTAATAGTGCGGTCCACAGCTTCGATTGCCTTTTTGTTGGCCATGGTACACTCGTCCCAGACAATTAGATGGCAGGCTTGAATCACCTTAGCCAGGTCACTGTTTCTCGAGATATTACAGATTGGGGTCTCGGTCCTATCTAAGTCTATAGGGATTTTAAAAGTCGAGTGGGCTGTCCGACCTCCAGGAAGTAGAGTAGCTGCAATCCCAGAGGATGCTACAGCTAAAGCTATCTTTCCTGAACTCCTAACTTTAGCCAAGAGGACACGAATCAAAAATGATTTCCCAGTACCTCCTGGAGCATCCAGGAAAATTATTTTGCCGCGAGAGTTATCCACACTATCACAAACAAAATTGAATATCGTTTTCTGGTCGACAGTGAGTTGGTTTTCACAGGCCAGGTCACTTGCCAGTTCTACAGGGTCGTGGTTGGCCTCTCTATAATATTGCAGATTTGGCTCGATTCTTAAATTTTGAGGAGATGGCATGGAATAATGAGAGAGAGGCTGGCCTCCATTGGAAAGGACAGCCTCTTGTAACAGTGCTAAGCCCCTATCATAGCACTGTTCCTCAATGTCGTGGGAATACGTGTCTATAGACCTCCTTTGCCACTCCCTAAACACATCCTCACAAAGACTTCTTTTAAATTTATTCCAAAGTTCAAGAGGGTCTGAGGGACTACAGAAAATTAAAATCATGGCAAACAGTTCTCTCAGCTTTTTGGGGCTATCAGAGACTGCTGCCTCTGCCAGAGTTTGATGCCATTGCTCATCATCCTCTAACAGGCCTAGACTTCGACAGGCAGCCTGATAGGTTGGCTGGACCACGCCATTAAGTGTCTTTAGGCTGGCGAATGAAGTGGGGCCTCGGATATTGTACAATAGCATCCTAAGGTAGAAACACTCAGTGTTATTGGGGTGGATGGTAAAAACTCGCCCAATAACATGCTCTTTCTTTACTCCAGGATGTCCCTCCACGGGTGTGCCCTGCTTTCTACGACAGAAATCTCCTTTTTGTCGGTTGAAAGTGTAGTACGAAGGAACTTCCTCGTACAGGAGTGTACTGGCAAAGGCGTCCTTTGTACACAACTTAAAGAAGGCCAGCAATGTGGTGTTTTTATGGTTTTCCAGCCTTTCCTGAAGGTTTCCAGGCTGGAAGTAAACCCTCTGGCCATTCTCCAAGTGAATATCCAAGTGGATCACTGGAGGAAATCTCTCGTGGATGTGAAATGAGAGAATACGCCACACAGACTCAGAGGTGCTAATGTATCTTCCGCTCTGATAAGTCATGATCTCGTCCCTATTGTTCCTAACACTAAAGGTAGCCTGGTCACTACCTTTGTTCACATATTTACAAATGTATTTTATGGATTGGACGCTGCTACAAAACTCTACATTAATATGGGCTTTTAAAGTTCTCGAAAGGACAGGGGAATAGGGAACTACCCAGGAATTGTCTACGATAATATCACGGCCACCGCACCGAAGTGTCGCAGTAAACCCACCCTGCGCGGGAGACCTTCGCTTGTAGGTAGGGTAACCATCATCTCCAGTGATGGTTTCCTTCGTGAATGCTCTGGGGTACTTCTTGCTACACCGACCTTCTCTCATACACGGTGACATCAAGTTGAGAAAACCACAGGGTCCATGAACCATGTGGTTTTTAACAACACTGTAGAGTTCTGGGTCCTGTGCAGGGTCGGGAAACTCAGCTCGGATCACGTCATCGATCTGAGCTGGCCTGATTTTTTCTCTCAGCCACAAAAGAATGTGCGCATGGGGGAGGCCTCTCTTCTGCCACTCAACCGAGTACATGTAGCAGGAAGGAGCTCCAAATAATTTATTTTTTGTTAATAAATTAATCAGGACTTTTAGTTTCAGGTTAAAGACCCGAGATACTATATCATGTCGATCTTGGGGACCTTGACCTGGCAGAAGTTCCCTTACTATTTCACCCCACCGTGGATTGGTAGTCAAAGTAATAAATAAATCAGGTCGCCCGTATTTGCGCACGTAGCAGAAGGCATCCTGGGTACGTTGGTGCATATACCTAGGGCCTCCTATGAAGGTAGAAGGCAAGATTACCAACTGGCCCATATTTTGCGGGTCCTCATCCGCGCCCAAGGCATCTCGGAGGTGAATATAACTTTCCATCCTCAGTCTTGTCTGATTAGTTCGAAGATACGTCAGTCGCTCGGTCTCTATCTTGGCATACATATCTACCCAAAACTGATTAGTGAGTTGCCTATAGTAGATTAGGGAATTAAACTCATTTTGACGGACCATCATCCTATACGCATAAAATTGAAGGGCCGTTGTTTTCTTGCGGTTGTTTTCCTCGCCAGTGGTGCGGTCAACATGGAAAATCAAGAAGTTGTAGCCGTCCTCTCCTCTGGGAAACATAAGAGGGTACTGGAGAGCGTCATAGGAGCGGTGGGTCTCTGATATTCTCCTCAGCTCACCACCTCTGCCACTGATGATAATATCACGACGGCTACATTCCTGGTTGACCAGCAACACAGCTACCTCGTTAGTAGTGGGTTCGTTATACCGACCCCTGTGTTCCCCCCGAGGACGTCTATCAGTTTGAATAACTAATTGTAAATCCGGAATTGCTCCGGCAGGGAGGGTATCAACGGCGGATTTAAAACTTTGAATGTAAGAATTGCTGTTGTGTAGCATATCTTGAAGTTCCCTCAGCAAGGCAATGTTCATATTGGTAAAATTACCTGCTCGTTGCTCAGCCTGAGAGAGATAATCTGCAATGAAGTACAATTGCAGGAATTTCGGTTGAATTTCATTTTCGGAAGGCAAGAGAGAGCCGATCAAATGGTAAATTTGCCCTTGGACTTTAAAAGTAGGCATGAAGTTACCCTCTGATATAACATTTGCTCCAAATGAGGTCATTTGAAATGCAGAGTTATATGAATGTACTTTCTTAAAGAAATGACGCGATTCAGGCCTATCACCTGTCAATAAAGAATTAAGTGGCTCTGGAGGCGACTGAATTGGAGGCAACCTGACCTTGCCAGAACTACAGCACATTCCAACAGTTTCACCTTTCCACTTCGAAGCATTGCAAAAGACACACACGTGTTCCATTCGTCCAATATCAGACTCCACGTGATAATTAATTAATGGATTATATTGAAATCCACCCATGTCTTTTCTTATCCACGGCAGCAGAGCAAGTCCCTCCGGTTGTTGTCCAGCGCCCAATAGACCAGGTTGGTGTCCTTCATTTGGTCTTCTTTCTTGCACCAACACTGCCTCATCACTTCTTCGAGTCGTATGTCTGAGGCGGTCTAATTCCAGACGAACTTCCCTTTGTGTAGAACTTTCTCTACTCCGTTGAACCGAATGCCGCGCTCTATCAGAGGTGAAACGTAGCTCACGCTCAGTCTCTGATTCAGTAGCTCGCGATGTTGAAAGTCGAGCTCTATTAGAAGACAAACGTTGCTCACGCTCAACTTGTGATTCAATAGCTCGCGATGTTGAAAGTCGAGCTCTATCAGAAGCTAAGCGTTCGTTACGTTGAGTTACTGATTCTCGGGATCTGAGAGTAGATTGTATTTCTCGCGTATCTCTCAGGCTTTGTTGGCGTTCGAGATCGGTCTCGTTTTCTCGAACGCACCTGACTTTGGCGGCATTGTGCGATCTTCTACCAAGATTCGGTCGTTTGCGAGATGGCATAGTGCAAACGACTAAAGAAAAAAAAGGGTAAAAAAGATGTAAAAAAAAATAAAGAAATAAAAAAAGAGGTAAAAAGAGGTAAGAGATATGTAAAAAAGGGTAAGAAATGAGAAGAAATGATAAAATAAATAATAAATAAATAGAATAGAAAGGGTAAAAAAGAGTACAAATATGAAAGGGTAAAATAAATAATAAATAATTATAAGGGTAATGGGTAAAAAATAGTAAAAAAGGGTAACAAAGATTGAAAATGGCAAGAAGGGGTAAAATAAGTAAGAAAGGGCAAAAGAGGGTAAGAAATAAAAATTATATATTGGATGCAGTTGAATACAGTCAATGAGCAAAACGATATTCCAAAAAGACAGACTTTTCTTCACGAAATGCACAGAAGAAAAGTTATTTTATTCCTCCAAGCTACTCATATTAATACCACTCGATGCAACACTTTGCTTGCGAGAAACTCGGCCATCTGGCGGTGGCCGCGGTAGCTGGCGCCGCGTGGTTCCGTCTGCTTGCGAAAGCCTGCTATATGTATAACCTGAAACTTCTTTCGTTAATATCTCATCACACCTATTTACAATATTTTCTAAATTGAAAGGCATTTTTCTTATGTAAACCGCATATACGCTTTCGAATAAGACCAAATTCTGCGTTGGATTTCAACCTATAAATTAGTTTTATTTAGTGTACAAATTGCTCTACTGGCTGCATCACGCCTCATCAATATAATATAATAAACAATATAATAAAATATATGAAATCGAAATGAGCTGCAAATACATAAAGGTGCTTTCCAGCAATATGCAAAGGTTTATTTAAGCAAAGGTGACATAGCAATGCACAGATCAAATGCTGTGTTCAACAGTAGCATATTTTCATCGCAATATGCCAAAAATGCACTTAATACATTCCATTACTCATATCGCTGTGAATTTAATTATGTGAAGATAAAATTTAACATCTAAACATTTGCCTAAATGACTGCGGCGTGGCAAGATCAAAGTGTCGATGAATAAGAATTATTTAAAAACGCAAACTAATGAGAGTGTACGCAATGTGTCAAAGGTTTATTTAAATCGATGAATTAGCTGTACGCTTGTGAAAGTCAAGGTATTGGTGTCGATAAATGATCTTAGAATTATTTAAAAATCCACTCTAATGAGAGTGTTCGCAATGTGTCAAAGGTTTATTTAAATCGATGAATTAGCTGTACGCCTGTGAAAGTCAAGGTACTGGCGTCGATAGTTGATCTTAGAATTATTTAAAAACGCAAAAATAATGAAAGTGTACTTGTATTGTCAGATTTTTAAATTGACAAATAATCTGAAAGCCTGCAAAAGGGAAGGTATTGGTGTCGATAAATGATCTAAGAATTATTTAAAAACGCAAACTAATGAAAGTGTACGCAATGTGTCAAAGGTTTATTTAAATCGATGAATTAGTTGTACGCCTGTGAAAGTCAAGGTATTGGTGTCGATAAATGATCTTAGAATTATTTAAAAATCCACTGTAATGAGTGTGTTCGCAATGTGTCAAAGGTTTATTTAAATCGATGAATTAGCTGTACGCCTGTGAAAGTCAAGGTACTGGCGTCGATAGTTGATCTTAGAGTTATTTAAAAATCCACTCTAATGAGAGTGTACGCAATGTGTCAAAGCTCTATTTAAATCGATGAATTAACTGTATGTCTATGAAAGGCAAGATATTGATGTCGATAAATGATCTTAGAATTATTTAAAAACCCAAAATAAAGAAAAGTGTACTTGTATTGTCAAATTTTTAAATTGACAAATAATCTGAAAGCCTGCGAGAGGGAAGATGTTTTTAAATAATTCTTATTCATTAACACCTTGAACTTCCCTGGCCACGCCAAGTATTTGACTTCCAGGCCGCGGACATCTAGGCAATTGTCTAGATGTTACATTTCATCGTCACGTTATTTCAATGTCAGCAACATGAGTAATGGAATGTATTGAATCCATTTTTGTCTTATTGCAATGAAAATATGCTACTGTTGAACACAGCATTTAAGCTGTGAGTAGCTGTGTCATTTTAAGCGTAGTTAGAAAGCACCGAGTCTTACATTGTGTTACACCGTGTTGTCTTTGCACTTTGTTGGAAAGCACCTTTATGTACTTGCAGCTCATTTCGATTTCACATATTTTATTATATTGTTTATTATCTCTTTCTCTTTTTCTCTCTCTCTCTCTCTCTCTCTCTCTCTCTCTCTCTCTGTCTCTAGAAGCTAAGACACCTCATGGTAAAGAGGTTACTTCCGCGCCGTGAAATAAAGTCTAACTATTACTTTAATCGAATTTTGGAATTTGAATTTGACCTTGAATTTAAATTTGAATGTGAATGTGAATGAAAATCTGCATTTGAATTTGAATTTGAATGTGAATGTGAATGTGAACGTGACTGTGAATGTGAATGTGAATGAGAATGTCAATGTGAAAGTCAATGTCAATGTCAATGTCAATGTCAATGTCAATATCAATGTCAATGTCAATGTCAATGTCAATGTCGATGTGAATGTCAATGTCAATGTCAATGTCAATGTCGATGTCGATGTCGATGTCGATGTCGATGTCGATGTCGATGTCGATGTCAATGTCCATGTCGATGTGAATGTCCATGTGAATGTCAATGTGAATGTGAATGTCAGTGTCAATGTCAATGTCAATGTCAATGTCCATGTCGATGTGAATGTCCATGTGAATGTCAATGTGAATGTGAATGTGAATGTCAGTGTCAGTGTCAGTGTCAGTGTCAGTGAAAGTGTCATTGTCACCGTCAGTGTCAGTATCAGTGAAAGTGTCATTGTCAGTGTCAGTGTCAGTGTCAGTGTCAGTGTCAGTATCAGTGTCAATGTCAATGTCAATGTCAATGTCAATGTCAATGTCAATGTCAATGTCAATGTCAATGTCAATGTCAATGTCAATGTCAATGTCAATGTCATTGTCATAGTCATTGTCAATGTCAATGTCAATGTCAATGTCAATGTCAATGTCAATGTCAATGTCAATGTCAATGTCAATGTCAATGTCAATGTCAATGTCAATGTCAATGCGAATGTGAATGTAAATGCGAATGTGAATGTGAATTCTCCCTCTTTGCGTCTCTCTCCCTCTCTCTTTCGCCCCCTCCCCCCCACTCTCTCTCACCCACTCCCTCTCTCTCTCTCTCTCTTTCTCTCTCTCTGTCTCTCTGGGAGGTTTTAGAGCAAACCGCATTCGAAAATTCTATTAGCTTAAAAGTTATATGCAGAAACGTGCGCAATAGAGAGCGAAAAAGTTGCCTTTATTCACTAATGACGTCACAACTTTTGAACAAATGGACTTTTTTGAATTATGTTTTTTCGTAAACCTTCTCGAAGGAACGCCGCGTCTAACGGCCCAAACCCCAGCTTTCTACGTTGAGCCGTTCTCAAGTGATGCCGTTACAAACAGACAGACAGACACGATTTTATTATATACTAGCTGCTCGCGGCGTGCCTCCGGCATGCCCTCGTAGCTAGGCCCTCCGGGCGGGTTGCCAATGTCAATGTCAATGTCAATGTCGATGTGAATGTCAATGTCAATGTCGATGTCAATGTCAATGTCAATGTCAATGACAATGTCAATGTCAATGTCAATGTCAATGTCAATGTCAATGTCAATGTCAATGTCAATGTCAATGTAAATGTGAATGTCAATGTCAATGTAAATGTGAATGTCAATGTCAATGTCAATGTCAATGTCAATGTCGATGTCAATGTCAATAGCAATGTCAATGTCAATGTCAATGTCAATGTCAATGCGACTGTCAATGTAAATAGCAATGTCAATGTCAATGTCAATGTCAATGTCAATGTCAATGTCAATGTCAATGTCAATGTCAATGTCAATGTCAATGTCAATGTCAATGTCAATGTCAATGTCAATGTCAATGTCAATGTCAATGTCAATGTCAATGTCAATGTCAATGTCAATGTCAATGTCAATGTCAATGTCAATGTCAATGTCAATGTCAATGTCAATGTCAATGTCAATGTCAATGTCAATGTCAATGTCAATGTCAATGTCAATGTCAATGTCAATGTCAATGTCAATGTCAATGTCAATGTCAATGTCAATGTCAATGTCAATGTCAATGTCAATGTCAATGTCAATGTCGGTGTCAGTGTCAGTGTCAGTGTCAGTGTCAATGTGATAGTCAGTGTCAGTGTCAATGTGATAGTCAGTGTCAGTGTCAGTGTCAGTGTCAGTGTCAGTGTCAGTGTCAGTGTCAGTGTCAGTGTCAGTGTCAGTGTCAGTGTCAGTGTCAGTGTCAGTGTCAGTGTCAGTGTCAGTGTCAGTGTCAGTGTCAGTGTCAATGTCAATGTCAATGTCAATGTAAATGTCAATGTCAATGTGAATGTCAATGTCAATGTCAATGTCAATGTCAATGTCAATGTCAATGTCAATGTCGGTGTCAGTGTCAGTGTCAGTGTCAGTGTCAATGTGATAGTCAGTGTCAGTGTCAATGTGATAGTCAGTGTCAGTGTCAGTGTCAGTGTCAGTGTCAGTGTCAGTGTCAGTGTCAGTGTCAATGTCAATGTCAATGTCAATGTCAATGTCAATGTCAATGTCAATGTCAATGTCAATGTCAATGTCAATGTCAATGTCAATGTCAATGTCAATGTCAATGTCAATGTCAATGTCAATGTCAATGTCAATGTCAATGTCAATGTCAATGTCAATGTCAATGTCAATGTCAATGTCAATGTCAATGTCAATGTCAATGCGAATGTGAATGTAAATGCGAATGTGAATGTGAATTCTCCCTCTTTGCGTCTCTCTCCCTCTCTCTTTCGCCCCCTCCCCCCCACTCTCTCTCACCCACTCCCTCTCTCTCTCTCTCTCTTTCTCTCTCTCTGTCTCTCTGGGAGGTTTTAGAGCAAACCGCATTCGAAAATTCTATTAGCTTAAAAGTTATATGCAGAAACGTGCGCAATAGAGAGCGAAAAAGTTGCCTTTATTCACTAATGACGTCACAACTTTTGAACAAATGGACTTTTTTGAATTATGTTTTTTCGTAAACCTTCTCGAAGGAACGCCGCGTCTAACGGCCCAAACCCCAGCTTTCTACGTTGAGCCGTTCTCAAGTGATGCCGTTACAAACAGACAGACAGACACGATTTTATTATATACTAGCTGCTCGCGGCGTGCCTCCGGCATGCCCTCGTAGCTAGGCCCTCCGGGCGGGTTGCCAATGTCAATGTCAATGTCAATGTCGATGTGAATGTCAATGTCAATGTCGATGTCAATGTCAATGTCAATGTCAATGACAATGTCAATGTCAATGTCAATGTCAATGTCAATGTCAATGTCAATGTCAATGTCAATGTCAATGTAAATGTGAATGTCAATGTCAATGTAAATGTGAATGTCAATGTCAATGTCAATGTCAATGTCAATGTCGATGTCAATGTCAATAGCAATGTCAATGTCAATGTCAATGTCAATGTCAATGCGACTGTCAATGTAAATAGCAATGTCAATGTCAATGTCAATGTCAATGTCAATGTCAATGTCAATGTCAATGTCAATGTCAATGTCAATGTCAATGTCAATGTCAATGTCAATGTCAATGTCAATGTCAATGTCAATGTCAATGTCAATGTCAATGTCAATGTCAATGTCAATGTCAATGTCAATGTCAATGTCAATGTCAATGTCAATGTCAATGTCAATGTCAATGTCAATGTCAATGTCAATGTCAATGTCAATGTCAATGTCAATGTCAATGTCAATGTCAATGTCAATGTCAATGTCAATGTCAATGTCAATGTCAATGTCAATGTCAATGTCGGTGTCAGTGTCAGTGTCAGTGTCAGTGTCAATGTGATAGTCAGTGTCAGTGTCAATGTGATAGTCAGTGTCAGTGTCAGTGTCAGTGTCAGTGTCAGTGTCAGTGTCAGTGTCAGTGTCAGTGTCAGTGTCAGTGTCAGTGTCAGTGTCAGTGTCAGTGTCAGTGTCAGTGTCAGTGTCAGTGTCAGTGTCAGTGTCAATGTCAATGTCAATGTCAATGTAAATGTCAATGTCAATGTGAATGTCAATGTCAATGTCAATGTCAATGTGAATGTCAATGTCAATGTCAATGTCAATGTCAATGTCAATGTCAATGTCAATGTCAATGTCAATGTCAATGTCAATGTCAATGTAAATGTCAATGTCAATGTGAATGTCAATGTCAATGTCAATGTGAATGTCAATGTCAATGTCAATGTCAATGTCAATGTCAATGTCAATGTCAACGTCAATGTCAATGTCAATGTGAATCTCAATGTCAATGTCAATGTCAAGGTCAATGTCAATGTCAATGTCAATGTCAATGTCAATGTCAATGCCAATGCGAAATGTCAATGTCAATGTCAATGCGAAATGTCAATGCGAAATGTCAATGTCAATGTCAATGTCAATGTCAATGTCAATGTCAATGTCAGTGTCAGTGTCAGTGTCAGTGTCAGTGTCAGTGTCAGTGTCAGTGTCAGTGTCAGTGTCAGTGTCAGTGTCAGTGTCAGTGTCAGTGTCAGTGTCAGTGTCAGTGTCAGTGTCAGTGTCAGTGTCAGTGTCAGTGTCAGTGTCAGTGTCAGTGTCAGTGTCAGTGTCAGTGTCAGTGTCAATGTAAATGTGAATCTGAATGTAAATGTGAATGTGAATGTAAATGTGAATGCGATGGTGAATTGTCCCTCTTTGCGTCTTTCCCTCTCTCATTCGCCCCCTCTCCCCCCACTCTCTCTCTCCCTCTCCCTCTCTCTCTCTCTTTCTCTCCCTCTGTCTCTCTGGGAGGTTTTAGAGCAAACCGCATTCGAAAAAGTCTATTCGTTTAAAAGTTATATGCAGAAACGTGCGCAATAGAGAGCGAAAAAGTTGACATGTGTTCACTAATGACGTCACAACTTTTGAACCAATGTACTTTTTTGAATTATGTTTTTTCCTAAACCTTCTCGAAGAAACGCCGCGTCTAACAGCCCAAACCCCAGCTTTCTACGTTGAGCCGTTCTCAAGTGATGCCGTTACAAACATACATACATACATACATACAGACAGACACGATTTTATTATATATAGAGATAGAGACTAGCTGCTCGCGGCGTGCCTCCGGCACGCCCTCGTAGCTAGGCCCTCCGGGCGAGTTGTCAGTGTCAATGTCAATGTCAATGTCAATGTCAATGTCAACGTGAATGCGAGTGTCAATGTCAATGTCAATGTCAATGTCAATGTCAATGTCAATGTGAATGTCAATGTCAATGTGAATGTGAATGTCAATGTCAATGTGAATGCGATTGTCAATGTCAATGTCAATGTCAATGTGAATGTCAATGTCAATGTCAATGTCAATGTCAATGTCAATGTCAATGTCAATGTCAATGTCAATGTCAATGTCAATGTCAATGTCAATGTCAATGGCAATGTCAATGGCAATGTGAATGTGAATGTGAATGTGAATGTGAAGGTGAACGTGAACGTGAACGTGAACGTGAACGTGAATGTGAATGTCAATGTCAATGTCAATGTCAATGTCAATGGCAATGGCAATGGCAATGGCAATGTCAATGTCAATGGCAATGTCAATGTCAATGTCAATGTCAATGTGAATGGAAATGTGAATGTGAATGTGAATGTGAATGTGAATGTGAATGTGAATGTGAATGTGAATTCTCCCTCTTTGCGTCTCTCTCCCTCTCTCTTTCACCCCCTCTCCCCCCACTCTCTCTCTCCCTCTCCCTCTCTCTTTCTCTCTCTCTCTCTGTTTCTGTGGGAGGTTTTAGAGCAAACCGCATTCGAAAAAGTCTATTCGTTTAAAAGTTATATGCAGAAACGTGCGCAATAGAGAGCGAAAAAGTTGCCTTTATTCACTAATTTTCACAACTTTTGAACCAATAGACTTTTTTGAATTATGTTTTTTCCTAAACCTTCTCGAAGAAACGCCGCGTCTATGGGCCCAAACCCCAGCTTTCTACGTTTAGCAGTTCTCAAGTGATGCCGTTACAAACATACATACATACAGACAGACACGATTTTATTATATACTAGCTGCTCGCGGCGTGCCTCCGGCACGCCCTCGTAGCTAGGCCCTCCGGGCTATTTTTGTGTCATCTGTGTTTTGTGATACCATTTTCTTTTATTATTGTTGTATGATATTACTTTCTTCTATTTTTTTGCGATCATAATTGTGCCGCGTTTGCAGCTTAATTCAATTCATGTACTTGGCGTAAATTTTTTACTTTTTTGAAGTCTTGATTGGGTCTTTCGTTAGCATTTTCTCTTTCTTTTTTCGGTTATGTGCTGAAGGTGTTTGTAATAATCTATTCCGGTCAATTTCATTTCATCGTTTCGAATGTAGCATCGCGAGTTTTGCGACATAAATTGCTTCATCTTAGGTATAAGAGCAAACCGCAATCAAAAATGTCGATTCGTTAAAAAGTTGTAAGCAGAAACGTGCGCAAAAAAGAGCGACAAAGTCATATTTGGTCTGTTTGTGACGAAATAACTTGCGAACGGCAGTATGTAGAATGTTGCAGAATGAAACGTTAGACGCGGAGTATCGTCGGGAAGGTTTTAGAGTAAACCGTATTCGAAAAAGTCGATCCGATGAAAAGTTATAAGCAGAAACGTGCCCAAAAGAGGACGAAATAGTCGTAAATGGTCTGTTTGTGATGGAATCAATTGCGAACCGTAGAATGTAGAAAGCTCGACTTTGAACTGTTTGACGCGATGGTTCTTCGAGAAGGTTTTAGACCAAACCGCAATCAAAAATGTCGATTCGTTGAAAAGTTGTAAACAGAAACGTGCGCAAAAGAGAGCGAAAAAGTCATTCAGTGTCAGTGAAGGTGTCAGTGTCAGTTTCATTGTCAGTGTCAGTGTCAGTGAAAGTGTCATTGTCACCGTCAGTGTCAGTATCAGTGACAGTGTCATTGTCAGTGTCAGTGTCAGTGTCAGTATCAATGTCAATGTCAATGTCAATGTGAATGTCAATGTGAATGTCAATGTCAATGTCCATGTGAATGTCAATGTGAATGTCAATGTGAATGTCAATGTGAATGTCCATGTGAATGTCAATGTGAATATCAATGTGAATGTAAATGTCAATGTGAATGTCAATGTGAATGTGAATGTCAATGTCAATGCGAATGTCAATGTGAATGTCAATATCAATGTGAATGTCAATGTCAATGCGAATGTCAATGTGAATGTCAATGTCAATGTGAATGTCAATGTGAAAGTCAATGTGAATGTCAATGTGAATGTCAACGTGAACGTGAGTGTGAACGTAAATGTCAATGTGAATGTCCATGTGAATGTCAATGTGAATGTCAATGTGAATGTGAATGTCAATGTGAATGTCAATGTGAATGTGAATGTGAATGTCAATGCGAATATCAATGTGAATGTGAATATCAATGTGAATGTCAATGTCAATGCGAATGTCAATGTGAATGTCAATGTCAATGTGAATGTCAATGTGAAAGTCAATGTGAATGTCAATGTGAATGTCAACGTGAACGTGAGTGTGAACGTAAATGTCAATGTGAATGTCAATGTGAATGTGAATGTGAATGTGAATGTGAATGTGAATGTGAATGTGAATGTCAATGTCATGTCAATGTCAGTGTCAGTGTCAGTGAAAGTGTCAGTGTCAGTGTCAGTGTCATTGTCAGTGTCAGTGTCAGTGAAAGTGTCATTGTCACCGTCAGTGTCAGTATCAGTGAAAGTATCATTGTCAGTGTCAGTGTCAGTGTCAGTGTCAGTGTCATTGTCAGTGTCAGTGTCAGTGTCAGTGAAAGTGTCATTGTCACCGTCAGTGTCAGTATCAGTGACAGTGTCATTGTCAGTGTCAGTGTCAGTGTCAGTATCAATGTCAATGTCAATGTGAATGTCAATGGGAATGTCAATGTCAATGTCCATGTGAATGTCAATGTGAATGTCAATGTGAATGTCAATGTGAATGTCAATGTGAAAGTCAATGTGAATGTCAATGTGAATGTCAACGTGAACGTGAGTGTGAACGTAAATGTCAATGTGAATGTCAATGTGAATGTGAATGTGAATGTGAATGTGAATGTGAATGTGAATGTGAATGTGAATGTGAATGTCAATGTCATGTCAATGTCAGTGTCAGTGTCAGTGAAAGTGTCAGTGTCAGTGTCAGTGTCAGTGTCAGTGTCAGTGTCAGTGTCATTGTCAGTGTCAGTGTCAGTGTCAGTGAAAGTGTCATTGTCACCGTCAGTGTCAGTATCAGTGACAGTGTCATTGTCAGTGTCAGTGTCAGTGTCAGTATCAATGTCAATGTCAATGTGAATGTCAATGTGAATGTCAATGTCAATGTCCATGTGAATGTCAATGTGAATGTCAATGTGAATGTCAATGTGAATGTCAATGTGAATGTCCATGTGAATGTCCATGTGAATGTGAATGTGAATGTGAATGTGAATGTGAATTCTCTCTGTGTGTGTCTCTCTCCCTCTCTCTTTCGCCCCCTCACTCCTCCACACTCTATCTCTCTCCCTCTCCCTCTCTCTCTCTCTCCCTCTCTCTCTCTGTCTCTCTGGGAGGTTTTAGAGCAAACCGCATTCGAAAAAGTCTATTCGTTTAAAAGTTATATGCAGAAACGTGCGCAATAGAGAGCGAAAAAGTTGCCTTTTTTCACTAATGACGTCACAACTTTTGAACCAATAGACTTTTTTGAATTTTTTTTGTTCTAAAACCTAATCGGGAAAACGCCGAATCCAATGGTCCAAACCCCAGCTTTCTACGTTGAGCCGTTCTCAAGTGATGCCGTTACAAACATACAGACATACAGACAGACACGATTTTATTATATATAGAGATATAGAGACTAGCTGCTCGCGGCGTGCCTCCGGCACGCCCTCGTAGCTAGGCCCTCCGGGCGAGTTGTCAGTGTCAATGTCAATGTCAATGTCAATGTCAATGTGAATGTCAATGTCAATGTCAATGTCAATGTCAATGTTAGTGTCAATGTCAATGTCAATGTCAATGTCAATGTCAATGTCAATGTCAATGTGAATGTCAATGTGAATGTGAATGTGAATGTGAATGTGAATGTCAATGTCAATGTCAATGCGAAATGTCAATGCGAAATGTCAATGCGAAATGTCAATGCGAAATGTCAATGTCAATGTCAATGTCAATGTCAATGTCAATGTCAATGTCAATGTCAATGTCAATGTCAATGTCAATGACAATGTCAATGTCAATGTCAATGTCAATGTCAATGTCAATGTCAATGTCAATGTCAATGTCAATGTCAATGTCAATGTCAATGTCAATGTCAATGTCAATGTCAATGTCAATGTCAATGTCAATGTCAGTGTCAATGTCAATGTCAATGCGATTGTCAATGTCTATGCGATTGTCAATGTCAATGTCAATGTCAATGTCAATGTCAATGTCAATGTCAATGTCAATGTCAATGTCAATGTCAATGTCAATGTCAATGTCAATGTCAATGTCAATGTCAATGTCAATGTCAATGTCAATGTCAATGTCAATGTCAATGTCAATGTCAGTGTCAGTGTCAGTGTCAGTGTCAGTGTCAGTGTCAGTGTCAGTGTCAGTGTCAGTGTCAGTGTCAGTGTCAGTGTCAGTGTCAGTGTCAGTGTCAGTGTCAGTGTCAGTGTCAATGTCAGTGTCAATGTGAATGTCAGTGTCAGTGTCAGTGTCAATGTGAATGTGAATGTGAATGTGAATGTGAATGTGAATGTGAATGTGAATGTGAATGTGAATGTCAATGTCAATGTCAATGTCAATGTCAATGTCCATGTCCATGTCAATGGCAATGGCAATGGCAATGGCAATGTCAATGGCAATGTCAATGGCAATGTGAATGTGAATGTGAATGTGAATGTGAAGGTGAACGTGAACGTGAACGTGAACGTGAACGTGAACGTGAATGTGAATGTCAATGTCAATGTCAATGTCAATGTCAATGGCAATGGCAATGGCAATGGCAATGTCAATGTCAATGGCAATGTCAATGTCAATGTCAATGTCAATGTGAATGGAAATGTGAATGTGAATGTGAATGTGAATGTGAATGTGAATGTGAATGTGAATTCTCCCTCTTTGCGTCTCTCTCCCTCTCTCTTTCACCCCCTCTCCCCCCACTCTCTCTCTCCCTCTCCCTCTCTCTTTCTCTCTCTCTCTCTGTTTCTGTGGGAGGTTTTAGAGCAAACCGCATTCGAAAAAGTCTATTCGTTTAAAAGTTATATGCAGAAACGTGCGCAATAGAGAGCGAAAAAGTTGCCTTTATTCACTAATTTTCACAACTTTTGAACCAATAGACTTTTTTGAATTATGTTTTTTCCTAAACCTTCTCGAAGAAACGCCGCGTCTATGGGCCCAAACCCCAGCTTTCTACGTTTAGCAGTTCTCAAGTGATGCCGTTACAAACATACATACATACAGACAGACACGATTTTATTATATATATAGAGACTAGCTGCTCGCGGCGTGCCTCCGGCACGCCCTCGTAGCTAGGCCCTCCGGGCGAGTTGTCAGTGTCAATGTCAATGTCAATGTCAATGTCAATGTCAACGTGAATGCGAGTGTCAATGTCAATGTCAATGTCAATGTCAATGTCAATGTCAATGTGAATGTCAATGTCAATGTGAATGTCAATGTCAATGTGAATGCGATTGTCAATGTCAATGTCAATGTCAATGTGAATGTCAATGTCAATGTCAATGTCAATGTCAATGTCAATGTCAATGTCAATGTCAATGTCAATGTCAATGTCAATGTCAATGTCAATGTCAATGTCAATGTCAATGTCAATGTCAACGTCAACGTCAACGTCAACGTCAACGTCAACGTCAACGTCAACGTCAACGTCAATGTCAATGTCAATGTCAATGTCAATGTCAATGTGAATGTCAATGTCAATGTCAATGGCAATGTCAATGTCAATGTTAATGTCAATGTCAATGTCAATGTCCATGTCCATGTCCATGTCCATGTCCATGTCCATGTCCATGTCCATGTCAATGTCAATGTCAATGTCCATGTCGATGTGAATGTCCATGTGAATGTCAATGTGAATGTGAATGTCAATGTGAAAGTCAATGTCAATGTCAATGTCAATGTCAATGTCGATGTGAATGTCAATGTCAATGTCAATGTCAATGTCGATGTCGATGTCGATGTCGATGTCGATGTCGATGTCGATGTCGATGTCGATGTCGATGTCGATGTCGATGTCAATGTCAATGTCGATGTCAACGTCAACGTCAACGTCAACGTCAACGTCAACGTCAACGTCAACGTCAACGTCAACGTCAACGTCAACGTCAACGTCAACGTCAACGTCAACGTCAACGTCAACGTCAACGTCAACGTCCATGTCAATGTCAATGTCAATGTCAATGACAATGTCAATGTCAATGTCAATGTCAATGTCAATGTCAATGTCAATGTCAATGTCAATGTCAGTGTCAGTGTCAGTGTCAGTGTCAGTGTCAGTGTCAGTGTCAGTGTCAGTGTCAGTGTCAGTGTCAGTGTCAGTGTCAGTGTCAGTGTCAGTGTCAGTGTCAGTGTCAGTGTCAGTGTCAGTGTCAGTGTCAGTGTCAGTGTCAGTGTCAGTGTCAGTGTCAGTGTCAGTGTCAGTGTCAGTGTCAGTGTCAGTGTCAGTGTCAGTGTCAGTGTCAGTGTCAGTGTCAGTGTCAGTGTCAGTGTCAGTGTCAGTGTCAGTGTCAGTGTCAGTGTCAGTGTCAGTGTCAGTGTCAGTGTCAGTGTCAGTGTCAGTGTCAGTGTCAGTGTCAGTGTCAGTGTCAGTGTCAGTGTCAGTGTCAGTGTCAGTGTCAGTGTCAGTGTCAGTGTCAGTGTCAGTGTCAGTGTCAGTGTCAGTGTCAGTGTCAGTGTCAGTGTCAGTGTCAGTGTCAGTGTCAGTGTCAGTGTCAGTGTCAGTGTCAGTGTCAGTGTCAGTGTCAGTGTCAGTGTCAGTGTCAGTGTCAGTGTCAGTGTCAGTGTCAGTGTCAGTGTCAGTGTCAGTGTCAGTGTCAGTGTCAGTGTCAGTGTCAGTGTCAGTGTCAGTGAAAGTGTCATTGTCACCGTCAGTGTCAGTATCAGTGAAAGTGTCATTGTCAGTGTCAGTGTCAGTGTCAGTGTCAGTGTCAGTATCAGTGTCAATGTCAATGTCAATGTCAATGTCAATGTCAATGTCAATGTCAATGTCAATGTCAATGTCAATGTCAATGTCAATGTCAATGTCAATGTCATTGTCATAGTCATTGTCAATGTCAATGTCAATGTCAATGTCAATGTCAATGTCAATGTCAATGTCAATGTCAATGTCAATGTCAATGTCAATGTCAATGTCAATGCGAATGTGAATGTAAATGCGAATGTGAATGTGAATTCTCCCTCTTTGCGTCTCTCTCCCTCTCTCTTTCGCCCCCTCCCCCCCACTCTCTCTCACCCACTCCCTCTCTCTCTCTCTCTCTTTCTCTCTCTCTGTCTCTCTGGGAGGTTTTAGAGCAAACCGCATTCGAAAATTCTATTAGCTTAAAAGTTATATGCAGAAACGTGCGCAATAGAGAGCGAAAAAGTTGCCTTTATTCACTAATGACGTCACAACTTTTGAACAAATGGACTTTTTTGAATTATGTTTTTTCGTAAACCTTCTCGAAGGAACGCCGCGTCTAACGGCCCAAACCCCAGCTTTCTACGTTGAGCCGTTCTCAAGTGATGCCGTTACAAACAGACAGACAGACACGATTTTATTATATACTAGCTGCTCGCGGCGTGCCTCCGGCATGCCCTCGTAGCTAGGCCCTCCGGGCGGGTTGCCAATGTCAATGTCAATGTCAATGTCGATGTGAATGTCAATGTCAATGTCGATGTCAATGTCAATGTCAATGTCAATGACAATGTCAATGTCAATGTCAATGTCAATGTCAATGTCAATGTCAATGTCAATGTCAATGTCAATGTAAATGTGAATGTCAATGTCAATGTAAATGTGAATGTCAATGTCAATGTCAATGTCAATGTCAATGTCGATGTCAATGTCAATAGCAATGTCAATGTCAATGTCAATGTCAATGTCAATGCGACTGTCAATGTAAATAGCAATGTCAATGTCAATGTCAATGTCAATGTCAATGTCAATGTCAATGTCAATGTCAATGTCAATGTCAATGTCAATGTCAATGTCAATGTCAATGTCAATGTCAATGTCAATGTCAATGTCAATGTCAATGTCAATGTCAATGTCAATGTCAATGTCAATGTCAATGTCAATGTCAATGTCAATGTCAATGTCAATGTCAATGTCAATGTCAATGTCAATGTCAATGTCAATGTCAATGTCAATGTCAATGTCAATGTCAATGTCAATGTCAATGTCAATGTCAATGTCAATGTCAATGTCAATGTCAATGTCAATGTCAATGTCAATGTCAATGTCAATGTCAATGTCAATGTCAATGTCAATGTCAATGTCAATGTCAATGTCAATGTCAATGTCGGTGTCAGTGTCAGTGTCAGTGTCAGTGTCAATGTGATAGTCAGTGTCAGTGTCAATGTGATAGTCAGTGTCAGTGTCAGTGTCAGTGTCAGTGTCAGTGTCAGTGTCAGTGTCAGTGTCAGTGTCAGTGTCAGTGTCAGTGTCAGTGTCAGTGTCAGTGTCAGTGTCAGTGTCAGTGTCAGTGTCAGTGTCAGTGTCAGTGTCAATGTCAATGTCAATGTCAATGTAAATGTCAATGTCAATGTGAATGTCAATGTCAATGTCAATGTCAATGTGAATGTCAATGTCAATGTCAATGTCAATGTCAATGTCAATGTCAATGTCAATGTCAATGTCAATGTCAATGTCAATGTAAATGTCAATGTCAATGTCAATGTGAATGTCAATGTCAATGTCAATGTGAATGTCAATGTCAATGTCAATGTCAATGTCAATGTCAATGTCAATGTCAATGTCAACGTCAATGTCAATGTCAATGTGAATCTCAATGTCAATGTCAATGTCAAGGTCAATGTCAATGTCAATGTCAATGTCAATGTCAATGTCAATGCCAATGCGAAATGTCAATGTCAATGTCAATGCGAAATGTCAATGCGAAATGTCAATGTCAATGTCAATGTCAATGTCAATGTCAATGTCAATGTCAGTGTCAGTGTCAGTGTCAGTGTCAGTGTCAGTGTCAGTGTCAGTGTCAGTGTCAGTGTCAGTGTCAGTGTCAGTGTCAGTGTCAGTGTCAGTGTCAGTGTCAGTGTCAGTGTCAGTGTCAGTGTCAGTGTCAGTGTCAGTGTCAGTGTCAGTGTCAGTGTCAGTGTCAGTGTCAGTGTCAGTGTCAGTGTCAGTGTCAGTGTCAGTGTCAGTGTCAGTGTCAGTGTCAGTGTCAGTGTCAGTGTCAGTGTCAGTGTCAGTGTCAGTGTCAGTGTCAGTGTCAGTGTCAGTGTCAGTGTCAGTGTCAGTGTCAGTGTCAGTGTCAGTGTCAGTGTCAGTGTCAGTGTCAGTGTCAGTGTCAGTGTCAGTGTCAGTGTCAGTGTCAGTGTCAGTGTCAGTGTCAGTGTCAGTGTCAGTGTCAGTGTCAGTGTCAGTGTCAGTGTCAGTGTCAGTGTCAGTGTCAGTGTCAGTGTCAGTGTCAGTGACAGTGTCAGTGACAGTGTCAGTGTCAGTGTCAGTGTCAGTGTCAGTGTCAGTGTCAGTGTCAGTGACAGTGTCAGTGTCAGTGTCAGTGTCAGTGTCAATGTGAATGTCAGTGTCAGTGTCAGTGTCAATGTGAATGTGAGTGTGAATGTGAATGTGAATGTAAATGTGAATGTGAATGTGAATGTGAATGTGAATGTGAATGTGAATGTGAATGTGAATGTGAATGTCAGTGTCAGTGAAAGTGTCAGTGTCAATGTCAATGTCAATGTCAATGTCAATGTCAATGTCAATGCCAATGCGAAATGTCAATGTCAATGTCAATGCGAAATGTCAATGCGAAATGTCAATGCGAAATGTCAATGCGAAATGTCAATGTCAATGTCGATGTCAATGTCAATGTCAATGTCAATGTCAATGTCAATGTCAATGTCAATGACAATGTCAATGTCAATGTCAATGTCAATGTCAATGTCAATGTCAATGTCAATGTCAATGTCAATGTCAATGTCAATGTCAATGTCAATGTCAATGTCAATGTCAATGTCAATGTCAATGTCAATGTCAATGTCAATGTCAGTGTCAATGTCAATGTCAATGCGATTGTCAATGTCTATGCGATTGTCAATGTCAATGTCAATGTCAATGTCAATGTCAATGTCAATGTCAATGTCAATGTCAATGTCAATGTCAATGTCAATGTCAATGTCAATGTCAATGTCAATGTCAATGTCAATGTCAGTGTCAGTGTCAGTGTCAGTGTCAGTGTCAGTGTCAGTGTCAGTGTCAGTGTCAGTGTCAGTGTCAGTGTCAGTGTCAGTGTCAGTGTCAGTGTCAGTGTCAGTGTCAGTGTCAGTGTCAGTGTCAGTGTCAGTGTCAGTGTCAGTGTCAATGTCAGTGTCAATGTGAATGTCAGTGTCAGTGTCAGTGTCAATGTGAATGTGAATGTGAATGTGAATGTGAATGTGAATGTGAATGTGAATGTGAATGTGAATGTGAATGACAGTGTCAGTGAAAGTGTCAGTGTCAATGTCAATGTCAATGTTAGTGTCAATGTCAATGTCAATGTCAATGTCAATGTCAATGTGAATGTCAATGTCAATGTCAATGTCAATGTCAATGTTAGTGTCAATGTCAATGTCAATGTCAATGTCAATGTCAATGTGAATGTCAATGTGAATGTCAATGTGAATGTGAATGTGAATGTGAATGTGAATGTGAATGTCAATGTCAATGTCAATGTCAATGTCAATGTCAATGTCAATGTCCATGTCCATGTCAATGGCAATGGCAATGGCAATGGCAATGTCAATGGCAATGTCAATGGCAATGTGAATGTGAATGTGAATGTGAATGTGAATGTGAATGTGAATGTGAATGTGAATGTGAATGTGAATGTCAGTGTCAGTGAAAGTGTCAGTGTCAATGTCAACGTCAACGTCAACGTCAACGTCAACGTCAACGTCAACGTCAACGTCAACGTCAACGTCAACGTCAACGTCAACGTCAACGTCAACGTCAACGTCAACGTCAACGTCAACGTCCATGTCAATGTCAATGTCAATGTCAATGACAATGTCAATGTCAATGTCAATGTCAATGTCAATGTCAATGTCAATGTCAATGTCAATGTCAGTGTCAGTGTCAGTGTCAGTGTCAGTGTCAGTGTCAGTGTCAGTGTCAGTGTCAGTGTCAGTGTCAGTGTCAGTGTCAGTGTCAGTGTCAGTGTCAGTGTCAGTGTCAGTGTCAGTGTCAGTGTCAGTGTCAGTGTCAGTGTCAGTGTCAGTGTCAGTGTCAGTGTCAGTGTCAGTGTCAGTGTCAGTGTCAGTGTCAGTGTCAGTGTCAGTGTCAGTGTCAGTGTCAGTGTCAGTGTCAGTGTCAGTGTCAGTGTCAGTGTCAGTGTCAGTGTCAGTGTCAGTGTCAGTGTCAGTGTCAGTGTCAGTGTCAGTGTCAGTGTCAGTGTCAGTGTCAGTGTCAGTGTCAGTGTCAGTGTCAGTGTCAGTGTCAGTGTCAGTGTCAGTGTCAGTGTCAGTGTCAGTGTCAGTGTCAGTGTCAGTGTCAGTGTCAGTGTCAGTGTCAGTGTCAGTGTCAGTGTCAGTGTCAGTGTCAGTGTCAGTGTCAGTGTCAGTGTCAGTGTCAGTGTCAGTGTCAGTGTCAGTGTCAGTGTCAGTGTCAGTGTCAGTGTCAGTGTCAGTGTCAGTGTCAGTGTCAGTGAAAGTGTCATTGTCACCGTCAGTGTCAGTATCAGTGAAAGTGTCATTGTCAGTGTCAGTGTCAGTGTCAGTGTCAGTGTCAGTATCAGTGTCAATGTCAATGTCAATGTCAATGTCAATGTCAATGTCAATGTCAATGTCAATGTCAATGTCAATGTCAATGTCAATGTCAATGTCAATGTCATTGTCATAGTCATTGTCAATGTCAATGTCAATGTCAATGTCAATGTCAATGTCAATGTCAATGTCAATGTCAATGTCAATGTCAATGTCAATGTCAATGTCAATGCGAATGTGAATGTAAATGCGAATGTGAATGTGAATTCTCCCTCTTTGCGTCTCTCTCCCTCTCTCTTTCGCCCCCTCCCCCCCACTCTCTCTCACCCCCTCCCTCTCTCTCTCTCTCTCTTTCTCTCTCTCTGTCTCTCTGGGAGGTTTTAGAGCAAACCGCATTCGAAAATTCTATTAGCTTAAAAGTTATATGCAGAAACGTGCGCAATAGAGAGCGAAAAAGTTGCCTTTATTCACTAATGACGTCACAACTTTTGAACAAATGGACTTTTTTGAATTATGTTTTTTCGTAAACCTTCTCGAAGGAACGCCGCGTCTAACGGCCCAAACCCCAGCTTTCTACGTTGAGCCGTTCTCAAGTGATGCCGTTACAAACAGACAGACAGACACGATTTTATTATATACTAGCTGCTCGCGGCGTGCCTCCGGCATGCCCTCGTAGCTAGGCCCTCCGGGCGGGTTGCCAATGTCAATGTCAATGTCAATGTCGATGTGAATGTCAATGTCAATGTCGATGTCAATGTCAATGTCAATGTCAATGACAATGTCAATGTCAATGTCAATGTCAATGTCAATGTCAATGTCAATGTCAATGTCAATGTCAATGTAAATGTGAATGTCAATGTCAATGTAAATGTGAATGTCAATGTCAATGTCAATGTCAATGTCAATGTCGATGTCAATGTCAATAGCAATGTCAATGTCAATGTCAATGTCAATGTCAATGCGACTGTCAATGTAAATAGCAATGTCAATGTCAATGTCAATGTCAATGTCAATGTCAATGTCAATGTCAATGTCAATGTCAATGTCAATGTCAATGTCAATGTCAATGTCAATGTCAATGTCAATGTCAATGTCAATGTCAATGTCAATGTCAATGTCAATGTCAATGTCAATGTCAATGTCAATGTCAATGTCAATGTCAATGTCAATGTCAATGTCAATGTCAATGTCAATGTCAATGTCAATGTCAATGTCAATGTCAATGTCAATGTCAATGTCAATGTCAATGTCAATGTCAATGTCAATGTCAATGTCAATGTCAATGTCAATGTCAATGTCAATGTCAATGTCAATGTCAATGTCAATGTCAATGTCAATGTCAATGTCAATGTCAATGTCAATGTCAATGTCAATGTCGGTGTCAGTGTCAGTGTCAGTGTCAGTGTCAATGTGATAGTCAGTGTCAGTGTCAATGTGATAGTCAGTGTCAGTGTCAGTGTCAGTGTCAGTGTCAGTGTCAGTGTCAGTGTCAGTGTCAGTGTCAGTGTCAGTGTCAGTGTCAGTGTCAGTGTCAGTGTCAGTGTCAGTGTCAGTGTCAGTGTCAGTGTCAGTGTCAGTGTCAATGTCAATGTCAATGTCAATGTAAATGTCAATGTCAATGTGAATGTCAATGTCAATGTCAATGTCAATGTGAATGTCAATGTCAATGTCAATGTCAATGTCAATGTCAATGTCAATGTCAATGTCAATGTCAATGTCAATGTCAATGTAAATGTCAATGTCAATGTCAATGTGAATGTCAATGTCAATGTCAATGTGAATGTCAATGTCAATGTCAATGTCAATGTCAATGTCAATGTCAATGTCAATGTCAACGTCAATGTCAATGTCAATGTGAATCTCAATGTCAATGTCAATGTCAAGGTCAATGTCAATGTCAATGTCAATGTCAATGTCAATGTCAATGCCAATGCGAAATGTCAATGTCAATGTCAATGCGAAATGTCAATGCGAAATGTCAATGTCAATGTCAATGTCAATGTCAATGTCAATGTCAATGTCAGTGTCAGTGTCAGTGTCAGTGTCAGTGTCAGTGTCAGTGTCAGTGTCAGTGTCAGTGTCAGTGTCAGTGTCAGTGTCAGTGTCAGTGTCAGTGTCAGTGTCAGTGTCAGTGTCAGTGTCAGTGTCAGTGTCAGTGTCAGTGTCAGTGTCAGTGTCAGTGTCAGTGTCAGTGTCAGTGTCAGTGTCAGTGTCAGTGTCAGTGTCAGTGTCAGTGTCAGTGTCAGTGTCAGTGTCAGTGTCAGTGTCAGTGTCAGTGTCAGTGTCAGTGTCAGTGTCAGTGTCAGTGTCAGTGTCAGTGTCAGTGTCAGTGTCAGTGTCAGTGTCAGTGTCAGTGTCAGTGTCAGTGTCAGTGTCAGTGTCAGTGTCAGTGTCAGTGTCAGTGTCAGTGTCAGTGTCAGTGTCAGTGTCAGTGTCAGTGTCAGTGTCAGTGTCAGTGTCAGTGTCAGTGTCAGTGTCAGTGTCAGTGTCAGTGTCAGTGTCAGTGTCAGTGTCAGTGTCAGTGACAGTGTCAGTGACAGTGTCAGTGTCAGTGTCAGTGTCAGTGTCAGTGTCAGTGTCAGTGACAGTGTCAGTGACAGTGTCAGTGTCAGTGTCAATGTGAATGTGAATGTCAGTGTCAGTGTCAATGTGAATGTGAGTGTGAATGTGAATGTGAATGTAAATGTGAATGTGAATGTGAATGTGAATGTGAATGTGAATGTGAATGTGAATGTGAATGTGAATGTGAATGTCAGTGTCAGTGAAAGTGTCAGTGTCAATGTCAATGTCAATGTCAATGTCAATGTCAATGTCAATGCCAATGCGAAATGTCAATGTCAATGTCAATGCGAAATGTCAATGCGAAATGTCAATGCGAAATGTCAATGCGAAATGTCAATGTCAATGTCGATGTCAATGTCAATGTCAATGTCAATGTCAATGTCAATGTCAATGTCAATGACAATGTCAATGTCAATGTCAATGTCAATGTCAATGTCAATGTCAATGTCAATGTCAATGTCAATGTCAATGTCAATGTCAATGTCAATGTCAATGTCAATGTCAATGTCAATGTCAATGTCAATGTCAATGTCAATGTCAATGTCAGTGTCAATGTCAATGTCAATGCGATTGTCAATGTCTATGCGATTGTCAATGTCAATGTCAATGTCAATGTCAATGTCAATGTCAATGTCAATGTCAATGTCAATGTCAATGTCAATGTCAATGTCAATGTCAATGTCAATGTCAATGTCAATGTCAATGTCAATGTCAATGTCAGTGTCAGTGTCAGTGTCAGTGTCAGTGTCAGTGTCAGTGTCAGTGTCAGTGTCAGTGTCAGTGTCAGTGTCAGTGTCAGTGTCAGTGTCAGTGTCAGTGTCAGTGTCAGTGTCAGTGTCAGTGTCAGTGTCAGTGTCAGTGTCAGTGTCAGTGTCAATGTCAGTGTCAATGTGAATGTCAGTGTCAGTGTCAGTGTCAATGTGAATGTGAATGTGAATGTGAATGTGAATGTGAATGTGAATGTGAATGTGAATGTGAATGTGAATGACAGTGTCAGTGAAAGTGTCAGTGTCAATGTCAATGTCAATGTTAGTGTCAATGTCAATGTCAATGTCAATGTCAATGTCAATGTGAATGTCAATGTCAATGTCAATGTCAATGTCAATGTTAGTGTCAATGTCAATGTCAATGTCAATGTCAATGTCAATGTGAATGTCAATGTGAATGTCAATGTGAATGTGAATGTGAATGTGAATGTGAATGTGAATGTCAATGTCAATGTCAATGTCAATGTCAATGTCAATGTCAATGTCCATGTCCATGTCAATGGCAATGGCAATGGCAATGGCAATGTCAATGGCAATGTCAATGGCAATGTGAATGTGAATGTGAATGTGAATGTGAATGTGAATGTGAATGTGAATGTGAATGTGAATGTGAATGTCAGTGTCAGTGAAAGTGTCAGTGTCAATGTCAATGTCAATGTCAATGTCAATGTCAATGTCAATGCCAATGCGAAATGTCAATGTCAATGTCAATGCGCAATGCGAAATGTCAATGCGAAATGTCAATGCGAAATGTCAATGTCAATGTCAATGTCAATGTCAATGTCAATGTCAATGTCAATGTCAATGTCAATGTCAATGTCAATGTCAATGACAATGTCAATGTCAATGTCAATGTCAATGTCAATGTCAATGTCAATGTCAATGTCAATGTCAATGTCAATGTCAATGTCAATGTCAATGTCAATGTCAATGTCAATGTCAATGTCAATGTCAATGTCAATGTCAATGTCAGTGTCAATGTCAATGTCAATGCGATTGTCAATGTCTATGCGATTGTCAATGTCAATGTCAATGTCAATGTCAATGTCAATGTCAATGTCAATGTCAATGTCAATGTCAATGTCAATGTCAATGTCAATGTCAATGTCAATGTCAATGTCAATGTCAATGTCAATGTCAATGTCAATGTCAATGTCAATGTCAATGTCAATGTCAATGTCAATGTCAATGTCAATGTCAGTGTCAGTGTCAGTGTCAGTGTCAGTGTCAGTGTCAGTGTCAGTGTCAGTGTCAGTGTCAGTGTCAGTGTCAGTGTCAGTGTCAGTGTCAGTGTCAGTGTCAGTGTCAGTGTCAGTGTCAATGTCAGTGTCAATGTGAATGTCAGTGTCAGTGTCAGTGTCAATGTGAATGTGAATGTGAATGTGAATGTGAATGTGAATGTGAATGTGAATGTGAATGTCAATGTCAATGTCAATGTCAATGTCAATGTCCATGTCCATGTCAATGGCAATGGCAATGGCAATGGCAATGTCAATGGCAATGTCAATGGCAATGTGAATGTGAATGTGAATGTGAATGTGAAGGTGAACGTGAACGTGAACGTGAACGTGAACGTGAATGTGAATGTCAATGTCAATGTCAATGTCAATGTCAATGGCAATGGCAATGGCAATGGCAATGTCAATGTCAATGTCAATGGCAATGTCAATGTCAATGTCAATGTCAATGTCAATGTCAATGTCAATGTCAATGTCAATGTCAATGTCAATGTCAATGTCAATGTCAATGTCAATGTCAATGTCAATGTCAATGTCAGTGTCAGTGTCAGTGTCAGTGTCAGTGTCAGTGTCAGTGTCAGTGTCAATGTCAATGTCAATGCGAAATGTCAATGCGAAATGTCAATGCGAAATGTCAATGCGAAATGTCAATGTCAATGTCAATGTCAATGTCAATGTCAATGTCAATGTCAATGTCAATGTCAATGTCAATGTCAATGTCAATGTCAATGTCAATGTCAATGTCAATGTCAATGTCAATGTCAATGTCAATGTCAATGTCAATGTCAGTGTCAGTGTCAGTGTCAGTGTCAGTGTCAGTGTCAGTGTCAGTGTCAGTGTCAGTGTCAGTGTCAGTGTCAGTGTCAGTGTCAGTGTCAGTGTCAGTGTCAGTGTCAGTGTCAATGTCAGTGTCAATGTGAATGTCAGTGTCAGTGTCAGTGTCAATGTCAGTGTCAGTGTCAGTGTCAGTGTCAGTGTCAGTGTCAATGTCAGTGTCAATGTGAATGTCAGTGTCAGTGTCAGTGTCAATGTGAATGTGAATGTGAATGTGAATGTGAATGTGAATGTGAATGTGAATGTGAATGTGAATGTGAATGACAGTGTCAGTGAAAGTGTCAGTGTCAATGTCAATGTCAATGTTAGTGTCAATGTCAATGTCAATGTCAATGTCAATGTCAATGTGAATGTCAATGTCAATGTCAATGTCAATGTCAATGTTAGTGTCAATGTCAATGTCAATGTCAATGTCAATGTCAATGTGAATGTCAATGTGAATGTCAATGTGAATGTGAATGTGAATGTGAATGTGAATGTGAATGTCAATGTCAATGTCAATGTCAATGTCAATGTCAATGTCAATGTCCATGTCCATGTCAATGGCAATGGCAATGGCAATGGCAATGTCAATGGCAATGTCAATGGCAATGTGAATGTGAATGTGAATGTGAATGTGAATGTGAATGTGAATGTGAATGTGAATGTGAATGTGAATGTCAGTGTCAGTGAAAGTGTCAGTGTCAATGTCAATGTCAATGTCAATGTCAATGTCAATGTCAATGCCAATGCGAAATGTCAATGTCAATGTCAATGCGAAATGTCAATGCGAAATGTCAATGCGAAATGTCAATGCGAAATGTCAATGTCAATGTCAATGTCAATGTCAATGTCAATGTCAATGTCAATGTCAATGTCAATGTCAATGTCAATGTCAATGACAATGTCAATGTCAATGTCAATGTCAATGTCAATGTCAATGTCAATGTCAATGTCAATGTCAATGTCAATGTCAATGTCAATGTCAATGTCAATGTCAATGTCAATGTCAATGTCAATGTCAATGTCAATGTCAATGTCAATGTCAGTGTCAATGTCAATGTCAATGCGATTGTCAATGTCTATGCGATTGTCAATGTCAATGTCAATGTCAATGTCAATGTCAATGTCAATGTCAATGTCAATGTCAATGTCAATGTCAATGTCAATGTCAATGTCAATGTCAATGTCAATGTCAATGTCAATGTCAATGTCAATGTCAATGTCAATGTCAATGTCAATGTCAATGTCAATGTCAATGTCAGTGTCAGTGTCAGTGTCAGTGTCAGTGTCAGTGTCAGTGTCAGTGTCAGTGTCAGTGTCAGTGTCAGTGTCAGTGTCAGTGTCAGTGTCAGTGTCAGTGTCAGTGTCAGTGTCAGTGTCAATGTCAGTGTCAATGTGAATGTCAGTGTCAGTGTCAGTGTCAATGTGAATGTGAATGTGAATGTGAATGTGAATGTGAATGTGAATGTGAATGTGAATGTCAATGTCAATGTCAATGTCAATGTCAATGTCCATGTCCATGTCAATGGCAATGGCAATGGCAATGGCAATGTCAATGGCAATGTCAATGGCAATGTGAATGTGAATGTGAATGTGAATGTGAAGGTGAACGTGAACGTGAACGTGAACGTGAACGTGAATGTGAATGTCAATGTCAATGTCAATGTCAATGTCAATGGCAATGGCAATGGCAATGGCAATGGCAATGTCAATGTCAATGGCAATGTCAATGTCAATGTCAATGTCAATGTCAATGTCAATGTCAATGTCAATGTCAATGTCAATGTCAATGTCAATGTCAATGTCAATGTCAATGTCAATGTCAATGTCAATGTCAGTGTCAGTGTCAGTGTCAGTGTCAGTGTCAGTGTCAGTGTCAGTGTCAATGTCAATGTCAATGCGAAATGTCAATGCGAAATGTCAATGCGAAATGTCAATGCGAAATGTCAATGTCAATGTCAATGTCAATGTCAATGTCAATGTCAATGTCAATGTCAATGTCAATGTCAATGTCAATGTCAATGTCAATGTCAATGTCAATGTCAATGTCAATGTCAATGTCAATGTCAATGTCAATGTCAATGTCAGTGTCAGTGTCAGTGTCAGTGTCAGTGTCAGTGTCAGTGTCAGTGTCAGTGTCAGTGTCAGTGTCAGTGTCAGTGTCAGTGTCAGTGTCAGTGTCAGTTCAGTGTCAGTGTCAATGTCAGTGTCAATGTGAATGTCAGTGTCAGTGTCAGTGTCAATGTGAATGTGAATGTGAATGTGAATGTGAATGTGAATGTGAATGTGAATGTGAATGTCAATGTCAATGTCAATGTCAATGTCAATGTCAATGTCCATGTCCATGTCAATGGCAATGGCAATGGCAATGGCAATGTCAATGGCAATGTCAATGGCAATGTGAATGTGAATGTGAATGTGAATGTGAATGTGAATTCTCCCTCTTTGCGTCTCTCTCCCTCTCTCTTTCACCCCCTCTCCCCCCACTCTCTCTCTCCCTCTCCCTCTCTCTTTCTCTCTCTCTCTCTGTTTCTGTGGGAGGTTTTAGAGCAAACCGCATTCGAAAAAGTCTATTCGTTTAAAAGTTATATGCAGAAACGTGCGCAATAGAGAGCGAAAAAGTTGCCTTTATTCACTAATTTTCACAACTTTTGAACCAATAGACTTTTTTGAATTATGTTTTTTCCTAAACCTTCTCGAAGAAACGCCGCGTCTATGGGCCCAAACCCCAGCTTTCTACGTTTAGCAGTTCTCAAGTGATGCCGTTACAAACATACATACATACAGACAGACACGATTTTATTATATACTAGCTGCTCGCGGCGTGCCTCCGGCACGCCCTCGTAGCTAGGCCCTCCGGGCGGGTTGCCAATGTCAATGTCAAATGTCAATGTCAATGTCAATGTCAATGTCAATGTCAATGTCAATGTCAATGGCAATGTCAGTGTCAATGTGAATGTCAGTGTCAGTGTCAGTGTCAGTGTCAGTGTCAATTTGAATGTCAGTGTCAATGTCGATGTCGATGTCAGTGTCAGTGTCAGTGTCAATTTGAATGTCAGTGTCAATGTCGATGTCGATGTCGATGTCGATGTCGATGTCGATGTCGATGTCGATGTCGATGTCCATGTCAAAGTCAATGTCAATGTCAATGTCAATGTCAATGTCAATGTGAAAGTCAATGTGAAAGTCAATATGAACGTGAATGTGAACGTGAATGTGAACGTGAATGTGAACGTGAATGTGTATGTCAATGTCAATGTCAATGTCAATGTCAATGTCAATGTCAATGTCAATGTCAATGTCAATGTCAATGTCAATGTCAATGTCAATGTCAATGTCAATGTCAATGTCAATGTCAATGTCAATGTCAATGTCAATGTCAATGTCAATGTCAATGTCAATGTCAATGTCAATGTCAATGTCAATGTCAATGTCAATGTCAATGTCAATGTCAATGTCAATGTCAATGTCAATGTCAATGTCAATGTCAAAGTCAATGTCAATGTCAATGTCAATGTCAATGTCAATGTCAATGTCAATGTCAATGTCAATGACAATGTCCATGTCCATGTCCATGTCCATGTCCATGTCCATGTCCATGTCCATGTCCATGTCCATGTCAATGTCAATGTCAATGTCAATGTCAATGTCAATGTCAATGTCAATGTCAATGGCAATGTCAGTGTCAGTGTCAGTGTCAATGTGAATGTCAGTGTCAGTGTCAGTGTCAATTTGAATGTCAGTGTCAATGTCAATGTCAATGACAATGTCAATGTCAATGTCAATGTCAATGTCAATGTCAATGTCAATGTCAATGTCAATGTCAATGTCAATGTCAATGTCAATGTCAATGGCAATGTCAGTGTCAGTGTCAGTGTCAATGTGAATGTCAGTGTCAGTGTCAGTGTCAATTTGAATGTCAGTGTCAATGTCGATGTCGATGTCGATGTCGATGTCGATGTCGATGTCGATGTCGATGTCGATGTCGATGTCGATGTCCATGTCAATGTCAATGTCAATGTCAATGTCAATGTCAATGTCAATGTGAAAGTCAATGTGAAAGTCAATGTGAACGTGAATGTGAACGTGAATGTGAACGTGAATGAGTATGTCAATGTCAATGTCAATGTCAATGTCAATGTCAATGTCAATGTCAATGTCAATGTCAATGTCAATGTCAATGTCAATGTCAATGGCAATGTCAATGGCAATGTCAATGGCAATGTGAATGTGAATGTGAATGTGAATGTGAAGGTGAACGTGAACGTGAACGTGAACGTGAACGTGAATGTGAATGTCAATGTCAATGTCAATGTCAATGTCAATGGCAATGGCAATGGCAATGGCAATGTCAATGTCAATGGCAATGTCAATGTCAATGTCAATGTCAATGTGAATGGCAATGTGAATGTGAATGTGAATGTGAATGTGAATGTGAATGTGAATGTGAATTCTCCCTCTTTGCGTCTCTCTCCCTCTCTCTTTCACCCCCTCTCCCCCCACTCTCTCTCTCCCTCTCCCTCTCTCTTTCTCTCTCTCTCTCTGTTTCTGTGGGAGGTTTTAGAGCAAACCGCATTCGAAAAAGTCTATTCGTTTAAAAGTTATATGCAGAAACGTGCGCAATAGAGAGCGAAAAAGTTGCCTTTATTCACTAATTTTCACAACTTTTGAACCAATAGACTTTTTTGAATTATGTTTTTTCCTAAACCTTCTCGAAGAAACGCCGCGTCTATGGGCCCAAACCCCAGCTTTCTACGTTTAGCAGTTCTCAAGTGATGCCGTTACAAACATACATACATACAGACAGACACGATTTTATTATATACTAGCTGCTCGCGGCGTGCCTCCGGCACGCCCTCGTAGCTAGGCCCTCCGGGCGGGTTGCCAATGTCAATGTCAAATGTCAATGTCAATGTCAATGTCAATGTCAATGTCAATGTCAATGTCAATGGCAATGTCAGTGTCAATGTGAATGTCAGTGTCAGTGTCAGTGTCAGTGTCAGTGTCAATTTGAATGTCAGTGTCAATGTCGATGTCGATGTCAGTGTCAGTGTCAGTGTCAATTTGAATGTCAGTGTCAATGTCGATGTCGATGTCGATGTCGATGTCGATGTCGATGTCGATGTCGATGTCGATGTCGATGTCGATGTCGATGTCGATGTCGATGTCCATGTCAAAGTCAATGTCAATGTCAATGTCAATGTCAATGTGAAAGTCAATGTGAAAGTCAATATGAACGTGAATGTGAACGTGAATGTGAACGTGAATGTGAACGTGAATGTGTATGTCAATGTCAATGTCAATGTCAATGTCAATGTCAATGTCAATGTCAATGTCAATGTCAATGTCAATGTCAATGTCAATGTCAATGTCAATGTCAATGTCAATGTCAATGTCAATGTCAATGTCAATGTCAATGTCAATGTCAATGTCAATGTCAATGTCAATGTCAATGTCAATGTCAATGTCAATGTCAATGTCAATGTCAAAGTCAATGTCAATGTCAATGTCAATGTCAATGTCAATGTCAATGTCAATGTCAATGTCAATGACAATGTCCATGTCCATGTCCATGTCCATGTCCATGTCCATGTCCATGTCCATGTCCATGTCCATGTCCATGTCCATGTCAATGTCAATGTCAATGTCAATGTCAATGTCAATGTCAATGTCAATGTCAATGGCAATGTCAGTGTCAGTGTCAGTGTCAATGTGAATGTCAGTGTCAGTGTCAGTGTCAATTTGAATGTCAGTGTCAATGTCAATGTCAATGACAATGTCAATGTCAATGTCAATGTCAATGTCAATGTCAATGTCAATGTCAATGTCAATGTCAATGTCAATGTCAATGTCAATGTCAATGGCAATGTCAGTGTCAGTGTCAGTGTCAATGTGAATGTCAGTGTCAGTGTCAGTGTCAATTTGAATGTCAGTGTCAATGTCGATGTCGATGTCGATGTCGATGTCGATGTCGATGTCGATGTCGATGTCGATGTCGATGTCGATGTCCATGTCAATGTCAATGTCAATGTCAATGTCAATGTCAATGTCAATGTGAAAGTCAATGTGAAAGTCAATATGAACGTGAATGTGAACGTGAATGTGAACGTGAATGTGAACGTGAATGAGTATGTCAATGTCAATGTCAATGTCAATGTCAATGTCAATGTCAATGTCAATGTCAATGTCAATGTCAATGTCAATGTCAATGTCAATGTCAATGTCAATGTCAATGTCAATGTCAATGTCAATGTCAATGTCAATGTCAATGTCAATGTCAATGTCAATGTCAATGTCAATGTCAATGTCAATGTCAATGTCAATGTCGATGTGAATGTCAATGTCAATGTCAATGTCAATGTGAATGTCGATGTGAATGTCAATGTGAATGTCGATGTGAATGTCAATGTGAATGACATGTCAATGTCAGTGTCAGTGTCAGTGAAAGTGTCATTGTCACTGTCAGTGTCAGTATCAGTGAAAGTGTCATTGTCATTGTCAGTGTCAGTGTCAGTGTCAGTGTCAGTGTCAGTGTCAGTGTCAGTGTCAGTGTCAGTGTCAGTGTCAGTGTCAGTGTCAGTGTCAGTGTCAGTGTCAGTGTCAGTGTCAGTGTCAGTGTCAGTGTCAATGTGAATGTCAATGTCAATGTCAATGTCAATGTCAATGTCAATGTCAATGTCAATGTCAATGTAAATGTCAATGTCAATGTCAATGTCAATGTCAATGTCAATGTCAATGTCAATGTCAATGTCAATGTCAATGTCAATGTCAATGTCAATGTCAATGTCAATGTCAATGTCAATGTCAATGTCAATGTCAATGTCAATGTCAATGTCAATGTCAATGTCAATGTCAATGTCAATGTCAATGTCAATGTCAATGTCAATGTCACTGTCAATGTCAATGTCAATGTCAATGTCAATGTCAATGTCAATGTCACTGTCAATGTCAATGTCAATGTCAATGTCAATGTCAATGTCAATGTCAATGTCAATGTCAATGTCAATGTCAATGTCAATGTCAATGTCAATGTCAATGTCAATGTCAATGTGAATGTCAATGTGAATGTCAATGTCAATGTCAATGTCAATGTCGATGTCAATGTCAATGTCAACATGAATGCGAGAGTCAATGTCAATGTCAATGTCGATGTCAATGTCAATGTCGATGTCAATGTCAATGTCAATGTCAATGTCAATGTCAATGTCAATGTCAATGTCAATGTCAATGTCAATGTCAATGTCAATGTCAATGTCAATCTGAATGTCAATGTCAATGTCAATCTCAATGTCAACGTGAATGCGAGAGTCAATGTCAATGTCAATGTCAATGTCAATGTCAATGTCAATGTCAATGTCAATGTGATTGTGATTGTCAGTGTCAGTGTCAGTGTCAGTGTCAATGTGAATGTGAATCTGAATGTAAATGTGAATGTGAATGTAAATGTGAATGCGATGGTGAATTCTCCCTCTTTGCGTCTCTCCCTCTCTCTTTCGCCCCCTCTCCCCCCACTCTCTCTCTCCCTCTCCCTCTCCCTCTCTTTCTCTCCCTCTGTCTCTCTGGGAGGTTTTAGAGCAAACCGCATTCGAAAAAGTCTATTCGTTTAAAAGTTATATGCAGAAATGTGCGCTAAAGAGAGCAAAAAAGTTGACATGTGTTCACTAATGACGTCACAACTTTTGAACCAATGTACTTTTTTGAATTTTTCCTAAACCTTCTCGAAGAAACGCCGCGTCTAACAGCCCAAACCGCAGCTTTCTACGTTGAGCCGATCTCAAGTGATGCCGTTACAAACATACATACATACATACAGACAGACACGATTTTATTATATACTAGCTGCTCGCGGCGTGCCTCCGGCACGCCCTCGTAGCTAGGCCCTCCGGGCGGGTTGCCAATGTCAATGTCAAATGTCAATGTCAATGTCAATGTCAATGTCAATGTCAATGTCAATGTCAATGGCAATGTCAGTGTCAATGTGAATGTCAGTGTCAGTGTCAGTGTCAGTGTCAGTGTCAATTTGAATGTCAGTGTCAATGTCGATGTCGATGTCAGTGTCAGTGTCAGTGTCAATTTGAATGTCAGTGTCAATGTCGATGTCGATGTCGATGTCGATGTCGATGTCGATGTCGATGTCGATGTCGATGTCGATGTCGATGTCGATGTCCATGTCAAAGTCAATGTCAATGTCAATGTCAATGTCAATGTGAAAGTCAATGTGAAAGTCAATATGAACGTGAATGTGAACGTGAATGTGAACGTGAATGTGAACGTGAATGTGTATGTCAATGTCAATGTCAATGTCAATGTCAATGTCAATGTCAATGTCAATGTCAATGTCAATGTCAATGTCAATGTCAATGTCAATGTCAATGTCAATGTCAATGTCAATGTCAATGTCAATGTCAATGTCAATGTCAATGTCAATGTCAATGTCAATGTCAATGTCAATGTCAATGTCAATGTCAATGTCAATGTCAATGTCAATGTCAAAGTCAATGTCAATGTCAATGTCAATGTCAATGTCAATGTCAATGTCAATGACAATGTCCATGTCCATGTCCATGTCCATGTCCATGTCCATGTCCATGTCCATGTCCATGTCCATGTCCATGTCAATGTCAATGTCAATGTCAATGTCAATGTCAATGTCAATGTCAATGTCAATGGCAATGTCAGTGTCAGTGTCAGTGTCAATGTGAATGTCAGTGTCAGTGTCAGTGTCAATTTGAATGTCAGTGTCAATGTCAATGTCAATGACAATGTCAATGTCAATGTCAATGTCAATGTCAATGTCAATGTCAATGTCAATGTCAATGTCAATGTCAATGTCAATGGCAATGTCAGTGTCAGTGTCAGTGTCAATGTGAATGTCAGTGTCAGTGTCAGTGTCAATTTGAATGTCAGTGTCAATGTCGATGTCGATGTCGATGTCGATGTCGATGTCGATGTCGATGTCGATGTCGATGTCGATGTCGATGTCGATGTCCATGTCAATGTCAATGTCAATGTCAATGTCAATGTCAATGTCAATGTGAAAGTCAATGTGAAAGTCAATATGAACGTGAATGTGAACGTGAATGTGAACGTGAATGTGAACGTGAATGAGTATGTCAATGTCAATGTCAATGTCAATGTCAATGTCAATGTCAATGTCAATGTCAATGTCAATGTCAATGTCAATGTCAATGTCAATGTCAATGTCAATGTCAATGTCAATGTCAATGTCAATGTCAATGTCAATGTCAATGTCAATGTCAATGTCAATGTCAATGTCAATGTCAATGTCAATGTCAATGTCGATGTGAATGTCAATGTCAATGTCAATGTCAATGTGAATGTCGATGTGAATGTCAATGTGAATGTCGATGTGAATGTCAATGTGAATGACATGTCAATGTCAGTGTCAGTGTCAGTGAAAGTGTCATTGTCACTGTCAGTGTCAGTATCAGTGAAAGTGTCATTGTCATTGTCAGTGTCAGTGTCAGTGTCAGTGTCAGTGTCAGTGTCAGTGTCAGTGTCAGTGTCAGTGTCAGTGTCAGTGTCAGTGTCAGTGTCAGTGTCAGTGTCAGTGTCAGTGTCAGTGTCAGTGTCAGTGTCAGTGTCAGTGTCAATGTGAATGTCAATGTCAATGTCAATGTCAATGTCAATGTCAATGTCAATGTCAATGTCAATGTCAATGTCAATGTCAATGTCAATGTCAATGTCAATGTCAATGTCAATGTCAATGTCAATGTCAATGTCAATGTCAATGTCAATGTCAATGTCAATGTCAATGTCAATGTCAATGTCAATGTCAATGTCAATGTCAATGTCAATGTCAATGTCAATGTCAATGTCAATGTCAATGTCAATGTCAATGTCAATGTCAATGTCAATGTCAATGTCAATGTCAATGTCAATGTCAATGTCACTGTCAATGTCAATGTCAATGTCAATGTCAATGTCAATGTCAATGTCACTGTCAATGTCAATGTCAATGTCAATGTCAATGTCAATGTCAATGTCAATGTCAATGTCAATGTCAATGTCAATGTCAATGTCAATGTCAATGTCAATGTCAATGTGAATGTCAATGTGAATGTCAATGTCAATGTCAATGTCAATGTCGATGTCAATGTCAATGTCAACATGAATGCGAGAGTCAATGTCAATGTCAATGTCGATGTCAATGTCATTGTCGATGTCAATGTCAATGTCAATGTCAATGTCAATGTCAATGTCAATGTCAATGTCAATGTCAATGTCAATGTCAATGTCAATGTCAATGTCAATCTGAATGTCAATGTCAATGTCAATCTCAATGTCAACGTGAATGCGAGAGTCAATGTCAATGTCAATGTCAATGTCAATGTCAATGTCAATGTCAATGTCAATGTCAATGTCAATGTGATTGTCAGTGTCAGTGTCAGTGTCAGTGTCAATGTGAATGTGAATCTGAATGTAAATGTGAATGTGAATGTAAATGTGAATGCGATGGTGAATTCTCCCTCTTTGCGTCTCTCCCTCTCTCTTTCGCCCCCTCTCCCCCCACTCTCTCTCTCCCTCTCCCTCTCCCTCTCTTTCTCTCCCTCTGTCTCTCTGGGAGGTTTTAGAGCAAACCGCATTCGAAAAAGTCTATTCGTTTAAAAGTTATATGCAGAAATGTGCGCTAAAGAGAGCAAAAAAGTTGACATGTGTTCACTAATGACGTCACAACTTTTGAACCAATGTACTTTTTTGAATTATGTTTTTTCCTAAACCTTCTCGAAGAAACGCCGCGTCTAACAGCCCAAACCGCAGCTTTCTACGTTGAGCCGATCTCAAGTGATGCCGTTACAAACATACATACATACATACAGACAGACACGATTTTATTATATACTAGCTGCTCGCGGCGTGCCTCCGGCACGCCCTCGTAGCTAGGCCCTCCGGGCGGGTTGCCAATGTCGATGTCGATGTCGATGTCGATGTCGATGTCGATGTCGATGTCGATGTCGATGTCGATGTCGATGTCCATGTCGATGTCAATGTCAATGTCAATGTCAATGTCAATGTCAATGTCAATGTCAATCCGATTGTCGATGTCGATGTCGATGTCAATGTCGATGTCAATGTCAATGTCAATGTCAATGTCAATGCGATTGTCAATGTCAATGTCAATGTCAGTGTCAGTGTCAGTGTCAGTGTCAGTGTCAGTGTCAGTGTCAGTGTCAGTGTCAGTGTCAGTGTCAGTGTCAGTGTCAGTGTCAGTGTCAGTGTCAGTGTCAGTGTCAGTGTCAGTGTCAGTGTCAGTGTCAGTGTCAGTGTCAGTGTCAGTGTCAGTGTCAGTGTCAGTGTCAGTGTCAGTGTCAGTGTCAGTGTCAGTGTCAATGTCAATGACAATGTCAATGTCAATGTCAATGTCAATGTCAATGACAATGTCAATGTCAATTTCAATGTCAATGTCAATGTCAATGTCAATGTCAATGTCAATGTCAATGTCAATGTCATTGTCAGTGTCAGTGTCAGTGAAAGTGTCCTTGTCACCGTCAGTGTCACTATCAGTGAAAGTGTCATTGTCAGTGTCAGTGTCAGTGTCAGTGTCAGTGTCAGTGTCAGTGTCAATGTCAATGTCATTGTCAATGTCATTGTCAATGTGAATGTGAATGTCAATGTCAATGTGAATGTCAATGTGAATGTCAATGTGAATGTCAATGTGAATGTCAATGTCAATGTCAATGTCAATGTCAATGTCAATGTCAATGTCAATGTCAATGTCAATGTCAATGTCAATGTCAATGTCAATGTCAATGTCAATGTCAATGTCAATGTGAATGTCAATGCCAATGTCAATGTCAATGTCAATGTCAAGGTCAATGTCGATGTGAATGTCGATGTGAATGTCGATGTGAATGTCGATGTGCATGTCGATGTCGATGTCGATGTCGATGTCGATGTCGATGTCGATGTCGATGTCGATGTCGATGTCGATGTCGATGTCGATGTCGATGTCGATGTCGATGTCGATGTCGATGTCGATGTCGATGTCGATGTCGATGTCGATGTCGATGTCGATGTCGATGTCAATGTGAATAGCAATGTGAATGTGAATGTCAATGTGAATGTCAATGTCAATGTCAATGTCAATGTCAATGTCATTGTCAATGTCATTGTCAATAGCAATGTGAATGTCAATGTGAATGTGAATGTGAATGTGAATGTGAATGTCAATGTCAATGTCAATGTCAATGTCATGTCAATGTCAGTGTCAGTGTCAGTGAAAGTGTCAGTGAAAGTGTCATTGTCACCGTCAGTGTCAGTATCAGTGAAAGTGTCATTGTCAGTGTCAGTGTCAGTGTCAGTGTCAAGGTCAATGTCAATGTCAATGTCAATGTGAACGTCAATGTGAGTGTGAATGTGAATGTGAATGTGAATGTGAATGTGAATGTGAATGTGAATGTGAATGTCAATGTGAATGTCAATGTGAATGTCAATGTGAATGTCAATGTGAATGTCAATGTCAATGTCAATGTCAATGTCAATGTCAATGTCAATGTCAATGTCAATGTCAATGTCAATGTCAATGTCAATGTCAATGTCAATGTCAATGTCAATGTCAATGTCAATGTCAATGTCAATGTCAATGTCAATGTCAATGTCAATGTCAATGTCAATGTCAATGTCAATGTCAATGTCAATGTGAACGTCAATGTGAGTGTGAATGTGAATGTGAATGTCAATGTGAATGTCAATGTGAATGTCAATGTGAATGTCAATGTGAATGTCAATGTGAATGTCAATGTGAATGTCAATGTCAATGTCAATGTCAATGTCAATGTCAATGTCAATGTCAATGTCAATGTCAATGTCAATGTCAATGTCAATGTCAATGTCAATGTCAATGTCAATGTCAATGTCAATGTCAATGTCAATGTCAATTTCAATGTCAATGTCAATGTCAATGTCAATGTCAATGTCAATGTCAATGTCAATGTCAATGTCAATGTCAATGTCAATGTCAATGTCAATGTCAATGTCAATGTCAATGTCAATGTCAATGTCAATGTCAATGTCAATGTCAATGTCAATGTCAATGTCAATGTCAATGTCAATGTCAATGTCAATGTCAATGTCAATGTCAATGTCAATGTCAATGTCAATGTCAATGTCAATGTCAATGTCAATGTCAATGTCAATGTCAATGTCAATGTCAATGTCAATGTCAATGTCAATGTCAATGTCAATGTCAATGTCACTGTCAATGTCAATGTCAATGTCAATGTCAATGTCAATGTCAATGTCAATGTCAATCCCTATGTCAACTTGCATGCGAGAGTCAATGTCAATGTCAATGTCAATGTCAATGTCAATATCAATGTGAATGTGAATGTCAGTGTCAGTGTCAGTGTCAGTGTCATTGTCAGTGACAGTGTTAGTGAAAGTGTCATTGTCACCGTCAGTGTCAGTATTAGTGAAAGTGTCATTGTCATTGTCAGTGTCAGTGTCAAGGGCAATGTCAATGTCAATATCAAAGTGAATGCGATTGTCAATGTCGATGTCGATGTCGATGTGAATGTCCATGTGAATGTCCATGTGAATGTCAATGTGAATGTCAATGTCAATGTCAATGTCAGTGTCAGTGTCAGTGTCAGTGTCAGTGTCAGTGTCAATGTCAATGTCAATGTCAATGTCAATGTCAATGTCAATAGCAATGACAATGTCAATGTCAATGTCAATGTCAATGTCAATAGCAATGTGAATGTCAATGTGAATGTCAATGTCAATGTCAATGTCAATGTCAATGTCAATGTCAATGTCAGTGTCAATGTCAATGTCAATGTCAATGTCAATGTCAATGTCAATGTCAATGTCAATGTCAATGTCAATGTCAATGTCAATGTCAATGTCAATGTCAATGTCAATGTCAATGTCAATGTCAATGTCAATGTCAATGTCAATGTCAATGTCAATGTCAATGTCAATGTCAATGTCAATGTCAATGTCAATGTCAATGTCAATGTCAATGTCAATGTCAATGTCAATGTCAATGTCAATGTCAATGGCAATGGCAATGGCAATGTCAATGTCAATGTCAATGTCAATGTCAATGTCAATGTCAATGTCAATGTCAATGTCAATGTCAATGTCAAAGTCAAAGTCAAAGTCAAAGTCAAAGTCAAAGTCAAAGTCAAAGTCAAAGTCAAAGTCAAAGTCAATGTCAATGTCAATGTCAATGTCAATGTCAATGTCAATGTCAATGTCAGTGTCAGTGTCAGTGTCAGTGTCAGTGTCAATGTCAGTGTCAATGTGATTGTCATTGTCAGTGTCAATGTGAATGTGAATCTGAATGTAGATGTGAATGCGAATGTAAATGTGAATGCGAAGGTGAATTCTCCCTCTTCGTGTCTCTCCCTCTTTCTTTCGCCCCCTCCCCCCCCACCACTCTCTCTCACCCTCTCCCTCTCTCTCTCTCTTTCTCTCCCTCTGTCTCTCTGGGAGGTTTTAGAGCAAACCGCATTCGAAAAAGTCTATTCGTTTAAAAGTTATATGCAGAAACGTGCGCAATAGAGAGCGAAAAAGTTGACATGTGTTCACTAATGACGTCACAACTTTTGAACCAATGTACTTTTTTGAATTATGTTTTTTCCTAAACCTTCTCGAAGAAACGCCGCGTCTAACAGCCCAAACCCCAGCTTTCTACGTTGAGCCGTTCTCAAGTGATGCCGTTACAAACATACATACATACATACATACATACATACAGACAGACACGATTTTATTATATATAGAGATAGAGATATAGAGACTAGCTGCTCGCGGCGTGCCTCCGGCACGCCCTCGTAGCTAGAGCTAGGCCCTCCGGGCGAGTTGTCAGTGTCAATGTCAATGTCAATGTCAATGTCAATGTGAATGTCAATGTCAATGTCAATGTTAGTGTCAATGTCAATGTCAATGTCAATGTCAATGTCAATGTGAATGTCAATGTGAATGTCAATGTGAATGTGAATGTGAATGTGAATGTGAATGTGAATGTGAATGTGAATGTCAATGTCAATGTCAATGTCAATGTCAATGTCAATGTCAATGTCCATGTCCATGTCAATGGCAATGGCAATGGCAATGGCAATGTCAATGGCAATGTCAATGGCAATGTGAATGTGAATGTGAATGTGAATGTGAATGTGAATGTGAATGTGAATGTGAATGTGAATGTGAATGTGAATGTCAGTGTCAGTGAAAGTGTCAGTGTCAATGTCAATGTCAATGTCAATGTCAATGTCAATGTCAATGCCAATGCGAAATGTCAATGTCAATGTCAATGCGAAATGTCAATGCGAAATGTCAATGCGAAATGTCAATGCGAAATGTCAATGTCAATGTCAATGTCAATGTCAATGTCAATGTCAATGTCAATGTCAATGTCAATGTCAATGTCAATGACAATGTCAATGTCAATGTCAATGTCAATGTCAATGTCAATGTCAATGTCAATGTCAATGTCAATGTCAATGTCAATGTCAATGTCAATGTCAATGTCAATGTCAATGTCAATGTCAATGTCAATGTCAATGTCAGTGTCAATGTCAATGTCAATGCGATTGTCAATGTCTATGCGATTGTCAATGTCAATGTCAATGTCAATGTCAATGTCAATGTCAATGTCAATGTCAATGTCAATGTCAATGTCAATGTCAATGTCAATGTCAATGTCAATGTCAATGTCAATGTCAATGTCAATGTCAATGTCAATGTCAATGTCAATGTCAATGTCAATGTCAGTGTCAGTGTCAGTGTCAGTGTCAGTGTCAGTGTCAGTGTCAGTGTCAGTGTCATTGTCAGTGTCAGTGTCAGTGTCAGTGTCAGTGTCAGTGTCAGTGTCAGTGTCAGTGTCAGTGTCAGTGTCAATGTCAGTGTCAATGTGAATGTCAGTGTCAGTGTCAGTGTCAATGTGAATGTGAATGTGAATGTGAATGTGAATGTGAATGTGAATGTGAATGTGAATGTGAATGTCAATGTCAATGTCAATGTCAATGTCAATGTCCATGTCCATGTCAATGGCAATGGCAATGGCAATGGCAATGTCAATGGCAATGTCAATGGCAATGTGAATGTGAATGTGAATGTGAATGTGAAGGTGAACGTGAACGTGAACGTGAACGTGAACGTGAATGTGAATGTCAATGTCAATGTCAATGTCAATGTCAATGGCAATGGCAATGGCAATGGCAATGTCAATGTCAATGGCAATGTCAATGTCAATGTCAATGTCAATGTGAATGGAAATGTGAATGTGAATGTGAATGTGAATGTGAATGTGAATGTGAATGTGAATTCTCCCTCTTTGCGTCTCTCTCCCTCTCTCTTTCACCCCCTCTCCCCCCACTCTCTCTCTCCCTCTCCCTCTCTCTTTCTCTCTCTCTCTCTGTTTCTGTGGGAGGTTTTAGAGCAAACCGCATTCGAAAAAGTCTATTCGTTTAAAAGTTATATGCAGAAACGTGCGCAATAGAGAGCGAAAAAGTTGCCTTTATTCACTAATTTTCACAACTTTTGAACCAATAGACTTTTTTGAATTATGTTTTTTCCTAAACCTTCTCGAAGAAACGCCGCGTCTATGGGCCCAAACCCCAGCTTTCTACGTTTAGCAGTTCTCAAGTGATGCCGTTACAAACATACATACATACAGACAGACACGATTTTATTATATATAGAGACTAGCTGCTCGCGGCGTGCCTCCGGCACGCCCTCGTAGCTAGGCCCTCCGGGCGAGTTGTCAGTGTCAATGTCAATGTCAATGTCAATGTCAATGTCAACGTGAATGCGAGTGTCAATGTCAATGTCAATGTCAATGTCAATGTCAATGTCAATGTGAATGTCAATGTCAATGTGAATGTCAATGTCAATGTGAATGCGATTGTCAATGTCAATGTCAATGTCAATGTGAATGTCAATGTCAATGTCAATGTCAATGTCAATGTCAATGTCAATGTCAATGTCAATGTCAATGTCAATGTCAATGTCAATGTCAATGTCAATGTCAATGTCAATGTCAATGTCAACGTCAACGTCAACGTCAACGTCAACGTCAACGTCAACGTCAACGTCAACGTCAACGTCAACGTCAATGTCAATGTCAATGTCAATGTGAATGTCAATGTGAATGTCAATGTCAATGTCAATGGCAATGTCAATGTCAATGTTAATGTCAATGTCAATGTCAATGTCCATGTCCATGTCCATGTCCATGTCCATGTCCATGTCCATGTCCATGTCCATGTCAATGTCAATGTCAATGTCCATGTCGATGTGAATGTCCATGTGAATGTCAATGTGAATGTGAATGTCAATGTGAAAGTCAATGTCAATGTCAATGTCAATGTCAATGTCGATGTGAATGTCAATGTCAATGTCAATGTCAATGTCGATGTCGATGTCGATGTCGATGTCGATGTCGATGTCGATGTCGATGTCGATGTCGATGTCGATGTCGATGTCAATGTCAATGTCGATGTCGATGTCAACGTCAACGTCAACGTCAACGTCAACGTCAACGTCAACGTCAACGTCAACGTCAACGTCAACGTCAACGTCAACGTCAACGTCAACGTCAACGTCAACGTCAACGTCAACGTCCATGTCAATGTCAATGTCAATGTCAATGACAATGTCAATGTCAATGTCAATGTCAATGTCAATGTCAATGTCAATGTCAATGTCAGTGTCAGTGTCAGTGTCAGTGTCAGTGTCAGTGTCAGTGTCAGTGTCAGTGTCAGTGTCAGTGTCAGTGTCAGTGTCAGTGTCAGTGTCAGTGTCAGTGTCAGTGTCAGTGTCAGTGTCAGTGTCAGTGTCAGTGTCAGTGTCAGTGTCAGTGTCAGTGTCAGTGTCAGTGTCAGTGTCAGTGTCAGTGTCAGTGTCAGTGTCAGTGTCAGTGTCAGTGTCAGTGTCAGTGTCAGTGTCAGTGTCAGTGTCAGTGTCAGTGTCAGTGTCAGTGTCAGTGTCAGTGTCAGTGTCAGTGTCAGTGTCAGTGTCAGTGTCAGTGTCAGTGTCAGTGTCAGTGTCAGTGTCAGTGTCAGTGTCAGTGTCAGTGTCAGTGTCAGTGTCAGTGTCAGTGTCAGTGTCAGTGTCAGTGTCAGTGTCAGTGTCAGTGTCAGTGTCAGTGTCAGTGTCAGTGTCAGTGTCAGTGTCAGTGTCAGTGTCAGTGTCAGTGTCAGTGTCAGTGTCAGTGTCAGTGTCAGTGTCAGTGTCAGTGTCAGTGTCAGTGTCAGTGTCAGTGTCAGTGTCAGTGTCAGTGTCAGTGTCAGTGTCAGTGTCAGTGTCAGTGTCAGTGTCAGTGTCAGTGTCAGTGTCAGTGTCAGTGTCAGTGTCAGTGTCAGTGTCAGTGTCAGTGTCAGTGTCAGTGTCAGTGTCAGTGTCAGTGTCAGTGTCAGTGTCAGTGTCAGTGTCAGTGTCAGTGTCAGTGTCAGTGTCAGTGTCAGTGTCAGTGTCAGTGTCAGTGACAGTGTCAGTGTCAGTGTCAGTGTCAGTGTCAGTGTCAGTGTCAGTGACAGTGTCAGTGACAGTGTCAGTGTCAGTGTCAGTGTCAATGTGAATGTGAATGTCAGTGTCAGTGTCAATGTGAATGTGAATGTGAATGTGAATGTGAATGTGAATGTGAATGTGAATGTGAATGTGAATGTGAATGTCAGTGTCAGTGAAAGTGTCAGTGTCAATGTCAATGTCAATGTCAATGTCAATGTCAATGTCAATGTCAATGTCAATGTCAATGTCAATGTCAATGTCAATGTCAGTGTCAATGTCAATGTCAATGCGATTGTCAATGTCAATGCGATTGTCAATGTCAATGTCAATGTCAATGTCAATGTCAATGTCAATGTCAATGTCAATGTCAATGTCAATGTCAATGTCAATGTCAATGTCAATGTCAATGTCAATGTCAATGTCAATGTCAATGTCAATGTCAATGTCAATGTCAATGTCAATGTCAATGTCAATGTCAATGTCAATGTCAATGTCAGTGTCAGTGTCAGTGTCAGTGTCAGTGTCAGTGTCAGTGTCAGTGTCAGTGTCAGTGTCAGTGTCAGTGTCAGTGTCAGTGTCAGTGTCAGTGTCAATGTCAGTGTCAATGTGAATGTCAGTGTCAGTGTCAGTGTCAATGTGAATGTGAATGTGAATGTGAATGTGAATGTGAATGTGATTGTGAATGTGAATGTGAATGTGAATGACAGTGTCAGTGAAAGTGTCAGTGTCAATGTCAATGTCAATGTTAGTGTCAATGTCAATGTCAATGTCAATGTCAATGTCAATGTTAGTGTCAATGTCAATGTCAATGTCAATGTCAATGTCAATGTCAATGTCAATGTGAATGTCAATGTGAATGTCAATGTGAATGTGAATGTGAATGTGAATGTGAATGTGAATGTGAATGTCAATGTCAATGTCAATGTCAATGTCAATGTCAATGTCAATGTCAATGTCCATGTCCATGTCAATGGCAATGGCAATGGCAATGGCAATGTCAATGGCAATGTCAATGTGAATGTGAATGTGAATGTGAAGGTGAACGTGAACGTGAACGTGAACGTGAACGTGAATGTGAATGTCAATGTCAATGTCAATGTCAATGTCAATGTGAATGTGAATGTGAATGTCAATGTCAATGTCAATGTCAATGTCAATGTCAATGTCAATGTCAATGTCAATGTCAATGTCAATGTCAATGTCAATGTCGATGTGAATGTCAATGTCAATGTCAATGTCAATGTCGATGTCGATGTCGATGTCGATGTCGATGTCGATGTCGATGTCGATGTCGATGTCGATGTCGATGTCAATGTCAATGTCGATGTCGATGTCAACGTCAACGTCAACGTCAACGTCAACGTCAACGTCAACGTCAACGTCAACGTCAACGTCAACGTCAACGTCAACGTCAACGTCAACGTCAACGTCAACGTCAACGTCCATGTCAATGTCAATGTCAATGTCAATATAAATAGCAATGTGAATGTCAATGTGAATGTCAATGTCAATGTCAATGTCAATGTCAATGTCAATGTCAATGTCAATGTCAATGTCAATGTCAATGTCGATGTGAATGTCAATGTCAATGTCAATGTCAATGTCAATGTCAACGTGAATGCGAGTGTCAATGTCAATGTCAATGTCAATGTCAATGTCAACGTGAATGCGAGTGTCAATGTCAATGTCAATGTCAATGTCAATGTCAATGTCAATGTCAATGTCAATGTCAATGTCAATGTCAATGTCAATGTCAATGTCAATGTCAATGTCAATGTCAATGTCAATGTCAATGTCAATGTCAATGTCAATGTCAATGTCAATGTCAATGTCAATATAAATAGCAATGTGAATGTCAATGTGAATGTCAATGTCAATGTCAATGTCAATGTCAATGTCAATGTCAATGTCAATGTCAATGTCAATGTCAATGTCAATGTCAATGTCGATGTGAATGTCAATGTCAATGTCAATGTCAATGTCAATGTCAATGTCAATGTCAATGTCAATGTCAATGTCAATGTCAATGTCAATGTCAATGTCAATGTCAATGTCAATGTCAATGTCAATAGCAATGTCAATGTCAATGTCAATGTGACTGTCAATGTCAATAGCCATGTGAATGTGAATCTGAATGTAAATGTGAATGTGAATGTAAATGTGAATGCGATGGTGAATTCTCCCTCTTTGCGTCTCTCCCTCTCTCTTTCGCCCCCCCACTCTCTCTCCCTCTGCCTCTATCTCTCGTTCTCTCTCGCTGTCTCTCTGGGAGGTTTTAGAGCAAACCGGATCCGAAATAGTCTATTCGTTTAAAAGTTGTATGCAGAGACGTGCGCAATAGAGAGCGAAAAAGTTGCCTTTAATCACTAATTTTCACAACTTTTGAACCAATAGACTTTTTTGAATTATGTTTTTTCCTAAACCTTCTCGAAGAAATGCCGCGTCTAAGGGCCCAAACCCCAGCTTTCTACGTTTAGCCGTTCTCAAGTGATGCCGTTACAAACATACATACAGACAGACACGATTTTATTATATATAGAGATAGAGACTAGCTGCTCGCGGCGTGCCTCCGGCACGCCCTCGTAGCTAGGCCCTCCGGGCGAGTTGTCAGTGTCAATGTCAATGTCAATGTCAATGTCAATGTCAATGTCAATGTCAATGTCAATGTCAATGTCAACGTGAATGCGAGTGTCAATGTCAATGTCAATGTCAATGTCAATGTCAATGTGAATGTCAATGTCAATGTGAATGCGATTGTCAATGTCAATGTCAATGTCAATGTCAATGTCAATGTCAATTTCAATGTCAATGTCAATGTCAATGTCAATGTCAATGTCAATGTCAATGTCAATGTCAATGTCAATGTCAATGTCAATGTCAATGTCAATGTCAATGTCAATGTCAATGTCAATGTCAATGTCAATGTCAACGTCAACGTCAACGTCAACGTCAACGTCAACGTCAACGTCAACGTCAAAGTCAATGTCAATGTCAATGTCAATGTCAATGTCAATGTCAATGTCAATGTCAATGTCAATGGCAATGTCAATGTCAATGTTAATGTCAATGTCAATGTCAATGTCCATGTCCATGTCCATGTCCATGTCCATGTCCATGTCCATGTCAATGTCAATGTCAATGTCCATGTCGATGTGAATGTCCATGTGAATGTCAATGTGAATGTGAATGTCAATGTGAAAGTCAATGTCAATGTCAATGTCAATGTCGATGTGAATGTCAATGTCAAGGTCAATGTCAATGTCGATGTCGATGTCGATGTCGATGTCGATGTCGATGTCGATGTCGATGTCGATGTCGATGTCAATGTCAATGTCGATGTCGATGTCAACGTCAACGTCAACGTCAACGTCAACGTCAACGTCAACGTCAACGTCAACGTCAACGTCAACGTCAACGTCAACGTCAACGTCAACGTCAACGTCAACGTCAACGTCAACGTCCATGTCAATGTCAATGTGAATGTCAATGTGAATGTCAATGTCAATGTCAATGTCAAT
>CAXARU010000091.1:262500-270000 GCA_963971365.1 Lasioglossum villosulum
ATGTCCATGTGAATGTCAATGTCAATGACAATGTCAATGTCAATGTCAATGTCAATGTCAATGTCAATGTCAATGTCAATGTCAATGTCAATGTCAATGTCAATGTCAATGTCAATGTCAATGTCAATGTCAATGTCAATGTCAATGTGAATGTCAATGTGAATGTCAATGTGAATGTCAATGTGAATGTCAATGTGAATGTCGATGTGAATTTCGATGTGAATGTCAATGTGAATGTCAATGTGAATGTCAATGTGAATGTCAATGTGAATGTCAATGTGAATGTCAATGTGAATGTCCATGTGAATGTCAATGTGAATGTCAATGTGAATGCCAATGTGAATGTCAATGTGAATGTCAATGTGAATGTCAATGTGAATGTCAATGTGAATGTGAATGTCAATGTGAATGTGAATGTCAATGTGAATGTCAATGTCATGTCAATGTCGGTGTCAGTGTCAGTGAAAGTGTCAGTGTCAGTTTCATTGTCAGTGTCAGTGTCAGTGAAAGTGTCATTGTCACCGTCAGTGTCAGTATCAGTGAAAGTGTCATTGTCAGTGTCAGTGTCAGTGTCAATGTCAATGTCAATGTCAATGTCAATCTCAATGCGAATGTCAATGTCAATGTCAATGTGAATGTGAATGTGAATGTGAATGTGAATGTGAATGTGAATGTGAATGTGAATTCTCTCTGTGTGTGTCTCTCTCCCTCTCTCTTTCGCCCCCTCACTCCTCCACACTCTATCTCTCTCCCTCTCCCTCTCTCTCTCTCTCCCTCTCTCTCTCTGTCTCTCTGGGAGGTTTTAGAGCAAACCGCATTCGAAAAAGTCTATTCGTTTAAAAGTTATATGCAGAAACGTGCGCAATAGAGAGCGAAAAAGTTGCCTTTTTTCACTAATGACGTCACAACTTTTGAACCAATAGACTTTTTTGAATTATGTTTTTTCCTAAACCTTCTCGAAGAAACGCCGCGTCTATGGGCCCAAACCCCAGCTTTCTACGTTTAGCAGTTCTCAAGTGATGCCGTTACAAACATACATACATACAGACAGACACGATTTTATTATATACTAGCTTTCCCCCCGCCACGCTTTGCTGTGGCACATTACTTTTTAAAGTATGTAGTTATTACATGTAAGTTGAAACATTAGACGCGGCGTTTCTTCGGGAAGGTTCTAGAGAAAACCGCAATGTGAATGTCAATGTGAATGTGAGTGTGAATGTGAATGCGATTGTCAATGTCGATGTCAATGTCAATGTCAATGTCAATGTCAATGTCAATGTGAATGCCGATGTGAATGTCGATGTGAATGTCGATGTGAATGTCCATGTGAATGTCAATGTGAATGTCAATGTGAATGTCAGTGTCAGTGTCAGTGACAGTGACAGTGACAGTGACAGTGTCAATGTCAATGTCAATGTCAATGTCAATGTCAATGTCAATGTCAATGTCAATGTCAATGTCAATGTCAATGTCAATGTCAATGTCAATGTCAATGTCAATGTCAATGTCAATGTCAATGTCAATGTCAATGTCAATGTCAATGTCAATGTCAATGTCAATGTCAATGTCAGTGTCAATGTCAATGTCAATGTCAATGTCAATGTCAATGTCAATGTCAGTGGCAATGTCAGTGTCAATGTCAATGTCAATGTCAATGTCAATGTCAATGTCAATGTCAATGTCAATGTCAATGTCAATGTCAATATCAGTGGCAATGTCAGGGTCAATGTGAATGTCAGTGTCAGTGTCAATGTGAATGTGAATGTGAATGTAAATGTGAATTCTCCCTCTTTGCGTCTCTCTCCCTCTCTCTTTCGCCCCCTCTCCCCCCCACACTCTATCTCCGTCTCCCTCTCTCTCTCTTTCTCTCTCTCTGTCTCTCTGGGAGGTTTTAGAGCAAACCGCATTCGAAAAAGTCTATTCGTTTAAAAGTTATATGCAGAAACGTGCGCAATAGAGAGCGAAAAAGTTGCCTTTATTCACTAATGACGTCACAACTTTTGAACCAATGGACTTTTTTGAATTATGTTTTTTCCTAAACCTTCTCGAAGAAACGCCGCGTCTAACGGCCCAAACCCCAGCTTTCTACGTTGAGCCGTTCTCAAGTGATGCCGTTACAAACATACATACATACATACATACAGACAGACACGATTTTATTATATATAGAGATAGAGACTAGCTGCTCGCGGCGTGCCTCCGGCACGCCCTCGTAGCTAGGCCCTCCGGGCGAGTTGTCAGTGTCAATGTCAATGTCAATGTCAATGTCAATGTCAACGTGAATGCGAGTGTCAATGTCAATGTCAATGTCAATGTCAATGTGAATGTCAATGTCAATGTGAATGCGATTGTCAATGTCAACGTCAATGTCAATGTCAATGTCAATGTCAATGTCAATGTGAATGTGAATGTGAATGTGAATGTCAATGTCAATGTCAATGTCAATGTCAATGTCAATGTCAATGTCAATGTCAATGTCAATGTCAATGTCAATGTCAATGTCAATGTCAATGTCAATGTCAATGTCAATGTCAATGTCAATGTCAATGTCAATGTCAATGTCAATGTCAATGTCAATGTCAATGTCAATGTCAATGTCAATGTCAATGTCAATGTCAATGTCAATGTCAATGTCAATGTCAATGTCAATGTCAATGTCAATGTCAATGTCAATGTCAATGTCAATGTCAATGTCAATGTCAATGTCAATGTCAATGTCAATGTCAATGTCAATGTCAATGTCAATGTCAATGTCAATGTCAATGTCAATGTCAATGTCAATGTCAATGTCAATGTCAATGTCAATGTCAATGTCAATGTCAATGTCAATGTCAATGTCAATGTCAATGTCAATGTCAATGTCAATGTCAATGTCATTGTCAATGTCAATGTCAATGTCAATGTCAATGTCAATGTCAATATCAAAACCGCATTCGAAAAAGGCTATTCGTATAAAAGTTGTATGCAGAAACGTGCGCAATAGAGAGCGAAAAAGTTGCCTTTATTCACTAATTTTCACAACTTTTGAACCAATAGACTTTTTTGAATTTTTTTTGTTCTAAAACCTAATCGGGAAAACGCCGAATCCAATGGTCCAAACCCCAGCTTTCTACGTTGAGCCGTTCTCAAGTGATGCCGTTACAAACATACAGACATACAGACAGACACGATTTTATTATATATAGAGATAGAGAAGAGACTAGCTGCTCGCGGCGTGCCTCCGGCACGCCCTCGTAGCTAGCCCCTCCGGGCGGGTTGCCAATGTCAATGTCAATGTCGTTGTGAATGTCGATGTGAGTTTTGATGTGAATGTCGATGTGAATGTCGATGTGAATGTCGATGTCAATGTCAATGTCAATGTCAATGTCAATGTCAATGTCAATGTCAATGTCAATGTCAATGTCAATGTCAATGTCAATGTCAATGTCAATGTCAATGTCAATGTCAATGTCAATGTCAATGTCAATGTCAATGTCAATGTTAGTGTCAATGTCAATGTCAATGTCAATGTGAATGTCAATGTCAATGTCAATGTCAATGTCAATGTTAGTGTCAATGTCAATGTCAATGTCAATGTCAATGTCAATGTGAATGTCAATGTGAATGTCAATGTCAATGTCAATGATAATGTCAATGTGAAAGCGATTGTCAATGTCAATGTCAATGTCAATGTCAATGTCAATGTCAATGTCAGTGTCAGTGTCAGTGTCAATGTCGATGTGAATGTCGATGTGAATGTCGATGTCGATGTGAATGTCAATGTCAATGTCAATGTCAATGTGAATGTCAATGTCAATGTCAATGTGAATGTCGATGTGAATGTCGATGTGAATGTCGATGTGCATGTCGATGTCAATGTCAATGTCAATGTGAATGTCAGTGTCAGTGTCAATGTCAATGTCAATGTCAATGTCAGTGTCAGTGTCAGTGTCAATGTCAATGTCAATGTCAATGTCAATGTCAATGTCAATGTCAATGTCAATGTCAATGTCAATGTCAATGTCAATGTCAATGTCAATGTCATTGTCAATGTCAGTGTCAGTGTCAATGTCAATGTCAATGTCAATGTCAATGTGAATGTCAATGTGAATGACATGTCAATGTCAGTGTCAGTGTCAGTGAAAGTGTCATTGTCACTGTCAGTGTCAGTATCAGTGAAAGTGTCATTGTCATTGTCAGTGTCAGTGTCAGTGTCAGTGTCAGTGTCAGTGTCAATGTCAGTGTCAATGTGATAGTCAGTGTCAGTGTCAATGAGAATGTGAATGTGAATGTGAATGTGAATGTGAATGTGAATGTCAGTGGCAGTGTCAGTGTCAGTGTCAGTGTCAGTGTCAATGTCAGTGTCAGTGTCAGTGTCAGTGTCAATGTGAATGTGAATGTGAATGTGAATGTGAATGTGAATGTGAATGTGAATGTGAATGTGAATGTGAATGTGAATGTGAATGTCAGTGGCAGTGTCAGTGTCAGTGTCAGTGTCAGTGTCAATGTGAATGTCAGTGTCAATGTCAGTGTCAATGTCAATGTCAATGTCAATGTCAATGACAATGTCAATGTCAATGTCAATGTCAATGTCAATGTCAATGTCAATGTCAATGTTAGTGTCAATGTCAATGTCAATGTCAATGTGAATGTCAATGTCAATGTCAATGTCAATGTCAATGTTAGTGTCAATGTCAATGTCAATGTCAATGTCAATGTCAATGTCAATGTGAATGTGAATGTGAATGTGAATGTGAATGTGAATGTGAATGTGAATGTGAATGTGAATGTGAATGTCAATGTCAATGTCAATGTCAATGTCAATGTCAATGTCAATGTCAATGTCAATGTCAATGTCCATGTCCATGTCAATGGCAATGGCAATGGCAATGGCAATGTCAATGGCAATGTCAATGGCAATGTGAATGTGAATGTGAATGTGAAGGTGAACGTGAACGTGAACGTGAACGTGAACGTGAATGTGAATGTGAATGTCAATGTCAATGTCAATGTCAATTTCAATGTCAATGTCAATGTCAATGTCGTTGTGAATGTCGATGTGAGTTTTGATGTGAATGTCGATGTGAATGTCGATGTGAATGTCGATGTGAATGTCAATGTCAATGTCAATGTCAATGTCAATGTCAATGTCAATGTCAATGTCAATGTCAATGTCAATGTCAATGTCAATGTCAATGTCAATGTCAATGTCAATGTCAATGTCAATGTTAGTGTCAATGTCAATGTCAATGTCAATGTCAATGTGAATGTCAATGTCAATGTCAATGTCAATGTCAATGTCAATGTTAGTGTCAATGTCAATGTCAATGTCAATGTCAATGTCAATGTGAATGTGAATGTGAATGTCAATGTGAATGTGAATGTGAATGTGAATGTGAATGTGAATGTGAATGTGAATGTGAATGTGAATGTGAATGTCAATGTCAATGTCAATGTCAATGTCAATGTCAATGTCCATGTCCATGTCAATGGCAATGGCAATGGCAATGGCAATGTCAATGGCAATGTCAATGGCAATGTGAATGTGAATGTGAATGTGAAGGTGAACGTGAACGTGAACGTGAACGTGAACGTGAACGTGAATGTGAATGTGAATGTGAATGTCAATGTCAATGTCAATGTCAATTTCAATGTCAATGGCAATGGCAATGGCAATGTCAATGTCAATGGCAATGTCAATGTCAATGTCAATGTCAATGTGAATGGAAATGTGAATGTGAATGTGAATGTGAATGTGAATGTGAATTCTCCCTCTTTGCGTCTCTCTCCCTCTCTCTTTCACCCCCTCTCCCCCCACTCTCTCTCTCCCTCTCCCTCTCTCTTTCTCTCTCTCTCTCTCTCTGTTTCTGTGGGAGGTTTTAGAGCAAACCGCATTCGAAAAAGTCTATTCGTTTAAAAGTTATATGCAGAAACGTGCGCAATAGAGAGCGAAAAAGTTGCCTTTATTCACTAATTTTCACAACTTTTGAACCAATAGACTTTTTTGAATTATGTTTTTTCCTAAACCTTCTCGAAGAAACGCCGCGTCTATGGGCCCAAACCCCAGCTTTCTACGTTTAGCAGTTCTCAAGTGATGCCGTTACAAACATACATACATACAGACAGACACGATTTTATTATATATATAGAGACTAGCTGCTCGCGGCGTGCCTCCGGCACGCCCTCGTAGCTAGGCCCTCCGGGCGAGTTGTCAGTGTCAATGTCAATGTCAATGTCAATTTCAATGTCAACGTGAATGCGAGTGTCAATGTCAATGTCAATGTCAATGTCAACGTGAATGCGAGTGTCAATGTCAATGTCAATGTCAATGTCAATGTCAATGTCAATGTGAATGTCAATGTCAATGTGAATGCGATTGTCAATGTCAATGTCAATGTCAATGTCAATGTCAATGTCAATGTCAATGTCAATGTCAATGTCAATGTCAATGTCAATGTCAATGTCAATGTCAATGTCAATGTCAATGTCAATGTCAATGTCAATGTCAATGTCAATGTCAATGTCAATGTCAATGTCAATGTCAATGTCAATGTCAATGTCAATGTCAATGTCAATGTCAATGTCAATGTCAATGTCAATGTCAATGTCAATGTCAATGTCAATGTCAATGTCAATGTCAATGTCAATGTCAATGTCAACGTGAATGCGAGTGTCAATGTCAATGTCAATGTCAATGTCAATGTCAATGTCCATGTCACGGGCGGGTTGCCAATGTCAATGTCAATGTCGATGTGCATGTCGATGTGAATGTCAATGTCAATGTCAATGATAATGTCAATGTGAAAGCGATTGTCAATGTCAATGTCAATGTCAATGTCAATGTCAATGTCAATGTCAGTGTCAGTGTCAGTGTCAATGTCGATGTGAATGTCGATGTGAATGTCGATGTGCATGTCGATGTCAATGTCAATGTCAATGTCAATGTCAATGTCAATGTCAATGTCAATGTCAATGTCAATGTCAATGTCAATGTCAATGTCAATGTCAATGTCAATGTCAATGTCAATGTCAATGTCAATGTCAATGTCAATGTCAATGTCAATGCGATTGTCAATGTCAATGTCACTGTCAATGTCAATGTCAATGTGAATGTCGATGTGAATGTCAATGTCAATGTCAATGTCAATGCGAATGTCAATGTGAATGTGAATGCGATTGTCAATGTCAATGTCAATGTCAATGTCAATGTCAATGTCAATGTCAATGTCAATGTCAATGTCAATGTCAATGTCAATGTCAGTGTCAGTGTCAGTGTCAGTGTCAATGTTAGTGTCAATGTGATAGTCAGTGTCAGTGTCAATGAGAATGTGAATGTGAATGTGAATGTGAATGTGAATGTGAATGTGAATGTCAGTGGCAGTGTCAGTGTCAGTGTCAGTGTCAGTGTCAATGTCAGTGTCAGTGTCAGTGTCAGTGTCAATGTGAATGTGAATGTGAATGTGAATGTGAATGTGAATGTGAATGTGAATGTGAATGTGAATGTTAATGTGAATGTGA
>CAXARU010000091.1:275000-282500 GCA_963971365.1 Lasioglossum villosulum
GTCAATGTCAATGTCAATGTCAATGTCAATGTCAATGTCAATGTCAATGTCAATGTCAATGTCAATGTCAATGTCAATGTCAATGTCAATGTCAATGTCAATGTCAATGTCAATGTCAATGTCAATGTCAATGTCAATGTCAATGTCAATGTCAATGTCAATGTCAATGTCAATGTCAATGTCAATGTCAATGTCAATGTCAATGTCAATGTCAATGTCAATGTCAATGTCAATGTCAATGTCAATGTCAATGTCAATGTCAATGTCAATGTCAATGTCAATGTCAATGTCAATGTCAATGTCAATGTCAATGTCAATGTAAATGTCAATGTCAATGTCAATGTCAATGTCAATGTCAATGTCAATGTCAATGTCAATGTCAATGTCAATGTCAATGTCAATGTCAATGTCAATGTCAATGTCAATGTCAATGTCAATGTCAATGTCAATGTCAATGTCAATGTCAATGTCAATGTCAATGTCAATGTCAATGTCAATGTCAATGTCAATGTCAATGTCAATGTCAATGTCAATGTCAATGTCAATGTCAATGTCAATGTCAATGTCAATGTCAATGTCAATGTCAATGTCAATGTCAATGTCAATGTCAATGTCAATGTCAATGTCAATGTCAATGTCAATGTCAATGTCAATGTCAATGTCAATGTCAATGTCAATGTCAATGTCAATGTCAATGTCAATGTCAATGTCAATGTCAATGTCAATGTCAATGTCAATGTCAATGTCAATGTCAATGTCAATGTCAATGTCAATGTCAATGTCAATGTCAATGTCAATGTCAATGTGAATGTGAATGTGAATGTGAATGTGAATGTGAATGTGAATGTGAATGTGAATGTGAATGTGAATGTGAATGTGAATGTGAATGTGAATGTGAATGTGAATGTGAATGTGAATGTGAATGTGAATGTGAATGTGAATGTGAATGTGAATGTGAATGTGAATGTGAATGTGAATGTGAATGTGAATGTGAATGTGAATGTGAATGTGAATGTGAATGTGAATGTGAATGTGAATGTGAATGTGAATGTGAATGTGAATGTGAATGTGAATGTGAATGTGAATGTGAATGTGAATGTGAATGTGAATGTGAATGTCAGTGTCAGTGTCAGTGTCAGTGTCAGTGTCAGTGTCAGTGTCAGTGTCATTGTCAGTGACAGTGTTAGTGAAAGTTTCATTGTCACCGTCAGTGTCAGTATTAGTGAAAGTGTCATTGTCAGTGTCAGTGTCAGTGTCAAGGGCAATGTCAATGTCAATATCAATGTGAATGCGATTGTCAATGTCGATGTCGATGTCGATGTGAATGTCCATGTGAATGTCAATGTCAATGTCAATGTCAATGTCAATGTCAATGTCAATGTCAATGTCAATGTCAATGTCAATGTCAATGTCAATGTCAATGTCAATGTCAATGTCAATGTCAATGTCAATGTCAATGTCAATGTCAATGTCAATGTCAATGTCAATGTCAATGTCAATGTCAATGTCAATGTCAATGTCAATGTCAATGTCAATGTCAATGTCAATGTCAATGTCAATGTCAATGTCAATGTCAATGTCAATGTCAATGTCAATGTCAATGTCAATGTCAATGTCAATGTCAATGTCAATGTCAATGTCAATGTCAATGTCAATGTCAATGTCAATGTCAATGTCAATGTCAATGTCAATGTCAATGTCAATGTCAATGTCAATGTCAATGTCAATGTCAATGTCAATGTCAATGTCAATGTCAATGTCAATGTCAATGTCAATGTCAATGTCAATGTCAATGTCAATGTCAATGTCAATGTCAATGTCAATGTCAATGTCAATGTCAATGTCAATGTCAATGTCAATGTCAATGTCAATGTCAATGTCAATGTCAATGTCAATGTCAATGTCAATGTCAATGTCAATGTCAATGTCAATGTCAATGTCAATGTCAATGTCAATGTCAATGTCAATGTCAATGTCAATGTCAATGTCAATGTCAATGTCAATGTCAATGTCAATGTCAATGTCAATGTCAATGTCAATGTCAATGTCAATGTCAATGTCAATGTCAATGTCAATGTCAATGTCAATGTCAATGTCAATGTCAATGTCAATGTCAATGTCAATGTCAATGTCAATGTCAATGTCAATGTCAATGTCAATGTCAATGTCAATGTCAATGTCAATGTCAATGTCAATGTCAATGTCAATGTCAATGTCAATGTCAATGTCAATGTCAATGTCAATGTCAATGTCAATGTCAATGTCAATGTCAATGTCAATGTCAATGTCAATGTCAATGTCAATGTCAATGTCAATGTCAATGTCAATGTCAATGTCAATGTCAATGTCAATGTCAATGTCAATGTCAATGTCAATGTCAATGTCAATGTCAATGTCAATGTCAATGTCAATGTCAATGTCAATGTCAATGTCAATGTCAATGTCAATGTCAATGTCAATGTCAATGTCAATGTCAATGTCAATGTCAATGTCAAAGTCAATGTCAATGTCAATGTCAATGTCAATGTCAATGTCAATGTCAATGTCAATGTCAATGTCAATGTCAATGTCAATGTCAATGTCCATGTCCATGTCCATGTCCATGTCCATGTCAATGTCCATGTCCATGTCCATGTCCATGTCCATGTCCATGTCCATGTTCATGTCCATGTCCATGTCCATGTCCATGTCCATGTCCATGTCCATGTCCATGTCCATGTCCATGTCCATGTCCATGTCCATGTCCATGTCCATGTCCATGTTCATGTTCATGTCCATGTCCATGTCCATGTCCATGTCCATGTCCATGTCCATGTCCATGTCCATGTCCATGTCCATGTCCATGTCCATGTCCATGTCCATGTCCATGTCCATGTCCATGTCCATGTCAATGTCAATGTCAATGTCAATGTCAATGTCAATGTCAATGTCAATGTCAATGTCAATGTCAATGTCAATGTCACTGTCAATGTCCATGTCCATGTCCATGTCCATGTCCATGTCAATGTCAATGTCAATGTCAATGTCAATGTCAATGTCAATGTCAATGTCGATGTCAATGTCAATGTCAATGTCAATGTCCATGTCAATGTCAATGCCAATGTGAATGTGAAAGTCAATGTGAAAGTCAATATGAACGTGAACGTGAACGTGAACGTGAACGTGAACGTGAACGTGAACGTGAACGTGAACGTGAACGTGAACGTCAACGTCAACGTCAACGTCAACGTCAACGTCAACGTCAACGTCAACGTCAACGTCAACGTCAACGTCAACGTCAATGTCAATGTCAATGTCAATGTCAATGTCAATGTCAATGTCAATGTCAATGTCAATGGCAATGTCAATGTCAATGTTAATGTCAATGTCAATGTCAATGTCAATGTCCATGTCCATGTCCATGTCCATGTCCATGTCCATGTCAATGTCAATGTCAATGTCCATGTCGATGTGAATGTCCATGTGAATGTCAATGTGAATGTGAATGTCAATGTGAAAGTCAATGTCAATGTCAATGTCAATGTCAATGTCGATGTGAATGTCAATGTCAATGTCAATGTCAATGTCAATGTCGATGTCGATGTCGATGTCGATGTCGATGTCGATGTCGATGTCAATGTCAATGTCGATGTCGATGTCGATGTCAACGTCAACGTCAACGTCAACGTCAACGTCAACGTCAACGTCAACGTCAACGTCAACGTCAACGTCAACGTCAACGTCAACGTCAACGTCAACGTCAACGTCCATGTCAATGTCAATGTGAATGTCAATGTGAATGTCAATGTGAATGTCAATGTCAATTTCAATGTCAATGTCAATGTCAATGTCAATGTCAATGTCAATGTCAATGTCAATGTCAATGTCAATGTCAATGTCAATGTCAATGTCAATGTCAATGTCAATTTCAATGTCAATGTCAATGTCAATGTCAATGTCAATGGCAATGTCAGTGTCAATGTGAATGTCAGTGTCAGTGTCAGTGTCAATGTGAATGTCAGTGTCAGTGTCAGTGTCAGTGTCAATTTGAATGTCAGTGTCAATGTCGATGTCGATGTCGATCTCGATCTCGATCTCGATGTCGATGTCGATGTCGATGTCGATGTCGATGTCGATGTCGATGTCGATGTCGATGTCGATGTCGATGTCGATGTCGATGTCAATGTCCATGTCAATGTCAATGTCAATGTCAATGTCAATGTCAATGTCAATGTCAATGTGAAAGTCAATATTAACGTGAATGTGAACGTGAATATGAACGTGAATGTGAACGTGAACGTGAACGTGAACGTGAACGTGAACGTGAACGTGAACGTGAACGTGAACGTGAACGTCAACGTCAACGTCAACGTCAACGTCAACGTCAACGTCAACGTCAACGTCAACGTCAACGTCAACGTCAACGTCAACGTCAACGTCAACGTCAACGTCAACGTCAACGTCAACGTCAACGTCAACGTCCATGTCAATGTCAATGTGAATGTCAATGTCAATGTCAATGTCAATGTCAATGTCAATGTCAGTGTCAATGTGAATGTCAATGTCAATGTCAATGTCAATGTCAATGTCAATGTCAATGTCAATGTCAATGTCAATGTCAATGTCAATGTCAATGTCAATGTCAATGTCAATGTCAATGTGAATGTCAATGTTAGTGTCAATGTCAATGTCAATGTCAATGTCAATGTGAATGTCAATGTCAATGTCAATGTCAATGTCAATGTTAGTGTCAATGTCAATGTCAATGTCAATGTCAATGTCAATGTCAATGTCAATGTGAATGTCAATGTGAATGTCAATGTGAATGTGAATGTGAATGTGAATGTGAATGTCAATGTCAATGTCAATGTCAATGTCAATGTCAATGTCAATGTCCATGTCCATGTCAATGGCAATGGCAATGGCAATGGCAATGTCAATGGCAATGTCAATGGCAATGTGAATGTGAATGTGAATGTGAAGGTGAACGTGAACGTGAACGTGAACGTGAACGTGAATGTGAATGTCAATGTCAATGTCAATGTCAATGTCAATGTCAATGGCAATGGCAATGGCAATGTCAATGTCAATGGCAATGTCAATGTCAATGTCAATGTCAATGTCAATGGAAATGTGAATGTGAATGTGAATGTGAATGTGAATGTGAATGTGAATTCTCCCTCTTTGCGTCTCTCTCCCTCTCTCTTTCACCCCCTCTCCCCCCACTCTCTCTCTCCCTCTCCCTCTCTCTTTCTCTCTCTCTCTGTTTCTGTGGGAGGTTTTAGAGCAAACCGCATTCGAAAAAGTCTATTCGTTTAAAAGTTATATGCAGAAACGTGCGCAATAGAGAGCGAAAAAGTTGCCTTTATTCACTAATTTTCACAACTTTTGAACCAATAGACTTTTTTGAATTATGTTTTTTCCTAAACCTTCTCGAAGAAACGCCGCGTCTATGGGCCCAAACCCCAGCTTTCTACGTTTAGCAGTTCTCAAGTGATGCCGTTACAAACATACATACATACAGACAGACACGATTTTATTATATATAGAGACTAGCTGCTCGCGGCGTGCCTCCGGCACGCCCTCGTAGCTAGGCCCTCCGGGCGAGTTGTCAGTGTCAATGTCAATGTCAATGTCAATGTCAATGTCAACGTGAATGCGAGTGTCAATGTCAATGTCAATGTCAATGTCAATGTGAATGTCAATGTCAATGTGAATGCGATTGTCAATGTCAACGTCAATGTCAATGTCAATGTCAATGTCAATGTCAATGTCAATGTGAATGTGAATGTCAATGTCAATGTCAATGTCAATGTCAATGTCAATGTCAATGTCAATGTCAATGTCAATGTCAATGTCAATGTCAATGTCAATGTCAATGTCAATGTCAATGTCAATGTCAATGTCAATGTCAATGTCAATGTCAATGTCAAAGTCAATGTCAATGTCAAAGTCAATGTCAATGTCAATGTCAATGTCAATGTCAATGTCAATGTCAATGTCCATGTCCATGTCCATGTCCATGTCCATGTCCATGTCCATGTCCATGTCCATGTCCATGTCCATGTCCATGTCCATGTCCATGTCCATGTCCATGTCCATGTCCATGTCCATGTCCATGTCCATGTCCATGTCCATGTCCATGTCCATGTCCATGTCCATGTCAATGTCAATGTCAATGTCAATGTCAATGTCAATGTCAATGTCAATGTCAATGTCAATGTCAATGTCAATGTCAATGGCAATGTCAGTGTCAGTGTCAATGTGAATGTCAGTGTCAGTGTCAGTGTCAATTTGAATGTCAGTGTCAATGTCAATGTCAATGTCAATGTCAATGTCAATGTCAATGTCAATTTCAATGTCAATGTCAATGTCAATGTCAATGTCAATGTCAATGTCAATGTCAATGTCAATGTCAATGTCAATGTCAATGTCAATGTCAATGTCAATGTCAATGTCAATGTCAATGTCAATGTCAATGTCAATGTCAATGTCAATGTCAATGTCAATGTCAATGTCAATGGCAATGTCAGTGTCAGTGTCAGTGTCAATGTGAATGTCAGTGTCAGTGTCAGTGTCAATTTGAATGTCAGTGTCAATGTCGATGTCGATGTCGATGTCGATGTCGATGTCGATGTCGATGTCGATGTCGATGTCCATGTCAATGTCAATGTCAATGTCAATGTCAATGTCAATGTCAATGTGAAAGTCAATGTGAAAGTCAATATGAACGTGAATGTGAACGTGAATGTGAACGTGAATGAGTATGTCAATGTCAATGTCAATGTCAATGTCAATGTCAATGTCAATGTCAATGTCAATGTCAATGTCAATGTCAATGTCAATGTCAATGTCAATGTCAATGTCAATGTCAATGTCAATGTCAATGTCAATGTCAATGTCAATGTCAATGTCAATGTCAATGTCAATGTCAATGTCAATGTCAATGTCAATGTCAATGTCAATGTCAATGTCAATGTCAATGTCAATGTCAATGTCAATGTCAATGTCAATGTCAATGTCAATGTCAATGTCAATGTCAATGTCAATGTCAATGTCAATGTCAATGTCAATGTCAATGTCAATGTCAATGTCAATGTCAATGTCAATGTCAATGTCAATGTCAATGTCAATGTCAATGTCAATGTCAATGTCAATGTCAATGTCAATGTCAATGTCAATGTCAATGTCAATGGCAATGTCAGTGTCAGTGTCAGTGTCAATGTGAATGTCAGTGTCAGTGTCAGTGTCAATTTGAATGTCAGTGTCAATGTCGATGTCGATGTCGATGTCGATGTCGATGTCGATGTCGATGTCGATGTCGATGTCCATGTCAATGTCAATGTCAATGTCAATGTCAATGTCAATGTCAATGTGAAAGTCAATGTGAAAGTCAATATGAACGTGAATGTGAACGTGAATGTGAACGTGAATGAGTATGTCAATGTCAATGTCAATGTCAATGTCAATGTCAATGTCAATGTCAATGTCAATGTCAATGTCAATGTCAATGTCAATGTC
>CAXARU010000091.1:285000-290000 GCA_963971365.1 Lasioglossum villosulum
GTCAATGTCAATGTCAATGTCAATGTGAATGTCGATGTGAATGTCAATGTCAATGTCAATGTCAATGCGAATGTCAATGTGAATGTGAATGCGATTGTCAATGTCAATGTCAATGTCAATGTCAATGTCAATGTCAATGTCAATGTCAATGTCAATGTCAATGTCAATGTCAGTGTCAGTGTCAGTGTCAGTGTCAATGTTAGTGTCAATGTGAATGTCAGTGTCAGTGTCAATGTCAATGTCAATGTCAATGTCAGTGTCAGTGTCAGTGTCAATGTCAATGTCAATGTCAATGTCAATGTCAATGTCAATGTCAATGTCAATGTCAATGTCAATGTCAATGTCAATGTCAATGTCAATATCAATGTCAGTGTCAGTGTCAATGTCAATGTCAATGTCAATGTCAATGTGAATGTCAATGTGAATGACATGTCAATGTCAGTGTCAGTGTCAGTGAAAGTGTCATTGTCACTGTCAGTGTCAGTATCAGTGAAAGTGTCATTGTCATTGTCAGTGTCAGTGTCAGTGTCAGTGTCAGTGTCAGTGTCAATGTCAGTGTCAATGTGATAGTCAGTGTCAGTGTCAATGAGAATGTGAATGTGAATGTGAATGTGAATGTGAATGTGAATGTCAGTGGCAGTGTCAGTGTCAGTGTCAGTGTCAGTGTCAATGTCAGTGTCAGTGTCAGTGTCAGTGTCAATGTGAATGTGAATGTGAATGTGAATGTGAATGTGAATGTGAATGTGAATGTGAATGTGAATGTGAATGTGAATGTGAATGTGAATATGAATGTGAATGTCAGTGGCAGTGTCAGTGTCAGTGTCAGTGTCAGTGTCAATGTGAATGTCAGTGTCAATGTCAGTGTCAATGTCAATGTCAATGTCAATGTCAATGACAATGTCAATGTCAATGTCAATGTCAATGTCAATGTCAATGTCAATGTCAATGTCAATGTCAATGTCAATGTCAATGTCAATGTCAATGTCAACGTGAATGCGAGTGTCAATGTCAATGTCAATGTCAATGTCAATGTCAATGTCAATGTCAATGTCCATGTCAATGTCAATGTCAATGACAACGTGAATGCGAGTGTCAATGTCTCTGTCAATGTCAATGTCAATGTCAATGTCAATGTCAATGTCAATGTCCATGTCAATGTCAATGTCAATGACAACGTGAATGCGAGTGTCAATGTCTCTGTCAATGTCAATGTCAATGTCAATGTCAATGTGAAAGCGATTGTCAATGTCAATGTCAATGTCAATGTCAATGTCAATGTCAATGTCAATGTCAATGTCAATGTCAATGTCAATGTCAATGTCAATGTCAATGTCAGTGTCAGTGTCAGTGTCAATGTGAATCTGAATGTAAATGTGAATGTGGATGTCAATGTCAATGTCACTGTCAATGTCAATGTCAATGTCAATGTCAATGTCAATGTCAATGTCAATGTCAATGTCAATGTCAATGTCAATGTGAATGTGAATGTGAATGTGAATGTGAATGTGAATGTGAATGTGAATGTCAATGTCAATGGCAATGGCAATGTCAATGTCAATGTCAATGTCAATGTCAATGTCAATGTCAATAGCAATGTCAATGTCAATGTCAATGCGACTGTCAATGTAAATAGCAATGTCAATGTCAATGTCAATGTCAATGTCAATGTCAATGTCAATGTCAATGTCAATGTCAATGTCAATGTCAATGTCAATGTCAATAGCAATGTCAATGTCAATGTCAATGTCAATGTCAATGTCAATGTCAATGTCAATGTCAATGTCAATGTCAATGTCAATGTCAATGTCAATGTCAATGTCAATGTCAATGTCAATGTCAATGTCAATGTCAATGTCAATGTCAATGTCAATGTCAATGTCAATGTCAATGTCAATGTCAATGTCAATGTCAATGTCAATGTCAATGTCAATGTCAATGTCAATGTCAATGTCAATGTCAATGTCAATGTCAATGTCAATGGCAATGTCAGTGTCAGTGTCAGTGTCAATGTGAATGTCAGTGTCAGTGTCAGTGTCAATTTGAATGTCAGTGTCAATGTCGATGTCGATGTCGATGTCGATGTCGATGTCGATGTCGATGTCGATGTCGATGTCCATGTCAATGTCAATGTCAATGTCAATGTCAATGTCAATGTCAATGTGAAAGTCAATGTGAAAGTCAATATGAACGTGAATGTGAACGTGAATGTGAACGTGAATGAGTATGTCTCTGTCAATGTCAATGTCAATGTCAATGTCAATGTGAAAGCGATTGTCAATGTCAATGTCAATGTCAATGTCAATGTCAATGTCAATGTCAATGTCAATGTCAATGTCAATGTCAATGTCAATGTCAATGTCAATGTCAATGTCAATGTCAATGTCAATGTCAATGTCAATGTCAATGTCAATGTCAATGCGATTGTCAATGTCAATGTCACTGTCAATGTCAATGTCAATGTGAATGTCGATGTGAATGTCAATGTCAATGTCAATGTCAATGCGAATGTCAATGTGAATGTGAATGCGATTGTCAATGTCAATGTCAATGTCAATGTCAATGTCAATGTCAATGTCAATGTCAATGTCAATGTCAATGTCAATGTCAGTGTCAGTGTCAGTGTCAGTGTCAATGTTAGTGTCAATGTGAATGTCAGTGTCAGTGTCAATGTCAATGTCAATGTCAATGTCAGTGTCAGTGTCAGTGTCAATGTCAATGTCAATGTCAATGTCAATGTCAATGTCAATGTCAATGTCAATGTCAATGTCAATGTCAATGTCAATGTCAGTGTCAGTGTCAATGTCAATGTCAATGTGAATGACATGTCAATGTCAGTGTCAGTGTCAGTGAAAGTGTCATTGTCACTGTCAGTGTCAGTATCAGTGAAAGTGTCATTGTCATTGTCAGTGTCAGTGTCATTGTCAGTGTCAGTGTCAGTGTCAGTGTCAGTGTCAGTGTCAATGTCAGTGTCAATGTGATAGTCAGTGTCAGTGTCAATGAGAATGTGAATGTGAATGTGAATGTGAATGTGAATGTGAATGTCAGTGGCAGTGTCAGTGCCAGTGTCAGTGTCAGTGTCAGTGTCAGTGTCAGTGTCAGTGTCAGTGTCAGTGTCTGTGTCAACGTGAATGTCTGTGTCAACGTGAATGTCAATGTCAATGTCAATGTCAATGTCAATGTCAATGTCAATGTCAATGTCAATGTCAATGTCAATGTCAATGTCAATGTCAATGTCAATGTCAATGTCAATGTCAATGTCAATGTCAATGTCAATGTCAATGTCAATGCGATTGTCAATGTCAATGTCACTGTCAATGTCAATGTCAATGTCAATGTCAATGTCAATGTCCATGTCCATGTGCATGTCCATGTCGATGTCGATGTCGATGTCGATGTCGATGTCGATGTCCATGTGAATTTCATTGTCAATGTTAATGTCAATGTCAATGTGAATGTCGATGTGAATGTCGATGTGAATGTCGATGTGCATGTCGATGTCAATGTCAATGTCAATGTCAATGTCAATGTCAATGTCAATGTCAATGTCAATGTCAATGTCAATGTCAATGTCAATGTCAATGTCAATGTCAATGTCAATGTCAATGTCAATGTCAATGTCAATGTCAATGTCAATGTCAATGTCAATGTCAATGTCAATGTCAATGTCAATGTCAGTGTCAGTGTCAGTGTCAGTGTCAATGTTAGTGTCAATGTGAATGTCAGTGTCAGTGTCAATGTCAATGTCAATGTCAATGTCAATGTCAGTGTCAGTGTCAGTGTCAATGTCAATGTCAATGTCAATGTCAATGTCAATGTCAATGTCAATGTCAATGTCAATGTCAATGTCAATGTCAATGTCAATATCAATGTCAGTGTCAGTGTCAATGTCAATGTCAATGTCAATGTCAATGTGAATGACATGTCAATGTCAGTGTCAGTGTCAGTGAAAGTGTCATTGTCACTGTCAGTGTCAGTATCAGTGAAAGTGTCATTGTCATTGTCAGTGTCAGTGTCAGTGTCAGTGTCAGTGTCAGTGTCAATGTCAGTGTCAATGTGATAGTCAGTGTCAGTGTCAATGAGAATGTGAATGTGAATGTGAATGTGAATGTGAATGTGAATGTCAGTGGCAGTGTCAGTGTCAGTGTCAGTGTCAGTGTCAATGTCAGTGTCAGTGTCAGTGTCAGTGTCAATGTGAATGTGAATGTGAATGTGAATGTGAATGTGAATGTGAATGTGAATGTGAATGTGAATGTGAATGTGAATGTTAATGTGAATATGAATGTGAATGTCAGTGGCAGTGTCAGTGTCAGTGTCAGTGTCAGTGTCAATGTGAATGTCAGTGTCAATGTCAGTGTCAATGTCAATGTCAATGTCAATGTCAATGACAATGTCAATGTCAATGTCAATGTCAATGTCAATGTCAATGTCAATGTCAATGTCAATGTCAATGTCAATGTCAATGTCAATGTCAACGTGAATGCGAGTGTCAATGTCAATGTCAATGTCAATGTCAATGTCAATGTCCATGTCAATGTCAATGTCAATGACAACGTGAATGCGAGTGTCAATGTCTCTGTCAATGTCAATGTCAATGTCAATGTCAATGTGAAAGCGATTGTCAATGTCAATGTCAATGTCAATGTCAATGTCAATGTCAATGTCAATGTCAATGTCAATGTCAATGTCAATGTCAGTGTCAGTGTCAGTGTCAATGTGAATCTGAATGTAAATGTGAATGTGGATGTCAATGTCAATGTCACTGTCAATGTCAATGTCAATGTCAATGTCAATGTCAATGTCAATGTCAATGTCAATGTGAATGTGAATGTGAATGTGAATGTGAATGTGAATGTGAATGTGAATGTGAATGTGAATGTCAATGTCAATGGCAATGGCAATGTCAATGTCAATGTCAATGTCAATGTCAATGTCAATGTCAATAGCAATGTCAATGTCAATGTCAATGCGACTGTCAATGTAAATAGCAATGTCAATGTCAA
>CAXARU010000091.1:295000-327500 GCA_963971365.1 Lasioglossum villosulum
GAATGTGAATGTGAATGTGAATGTGAATGTGAATGTGAATGTGAATGTGAATGTGAATGTGAATGTGAATGTGAATGTGAATGTGAATGTGAATGTGAATGTGAATGTGAATGTGAATGTGAATGTGAATGTGAATGTGAATGTGAATGTGAATGTGAATGTGAATGTGAATGTGAATGTGAATGTGAATGTCAGTGTCAGTGTCAGTGTCAGTGTCAGTGTCAGTGTCAGTGTCAGTGTCAGTGTCATTGTCAGTGACAGTGTTAGTGAAAGTTTCATTGTCACCGTCAGTGTCAGTATTAGTGAAAGTGTCATTGTCAGTGTCAGTGTCAATGTCAATGTCAATGTCAATGTCAATGTCAATGTCAATGTCAATGTCAATGTCAATGTCAATGTCAATGTCAATGTCAATGTCAATGTCAATGTCAATGTCAATGTCAATGTCAATGTCAATGTCAATGTCAATGTCAATGTCAATGTCAATGTCAATGTCAATGTCAATGTCAATGTCAATGTCAATGTCAATGTCAATGTCAATGTCAATGTCACTGTCAATGTCAATGTCAATGTCAATGTCAATGTCCATGTCAATGTCAATGTCAATGTCAATGTCAATGTCAATGTCAATGTCAATGTCAATGTCAATGTCAATGTCAATGTCAATGTCAATGTCAATGTCAATGTGAATGTGAATGTGAATGTGAATGTGAATGTGAATGTGAATGTGAATGTGAATGTGAATGTGAATGTGAATGTGAATGTGAATGTGAATGTGAATGTGAATGTGAATGTGAATGTGAATGTGAATGTGAATGTGAATGTGAATGTGAATGTGAATGTCAGTGTCAGTGTCAGTGTCAGTGTCAGTGTCAGTGTCAGTGTCAGTGTCAGTGTCAGTGTCATTGTCAGTGACAGTGTTAGTGAAAGTTTCATTGTCACCGTCAGTGTCAGTATTAGTGAAAGTGTCATTGTCAGTGTCAGTGTCAGTGTCAAGGGCAATGTCAATGTCAATATCAATGTGAATGCGATTGTCAATGTCGATGTCGATGTCGATGTGAATGTCCATGTGAATGTCCATGTGAATGTCAATGTGAATGTCAATGTGAATGTCAATGTGAATGTCAATTTGAATGTCAATGTGAATGTCAATGTGAATGTCAATGTCAATGTCAATGTCAATGTCAATGTCAATGTCAATGTCAATGTCAATGTCAATGTCAATGTCAATGTCATTGTCAATGTCAATGTCAATGTCAATGTCAATGTCAATGTCAATGTCAATGTCAATGTCAATGTCAATGTCAATGTCAATGTCAATGTCAATGTCAATGTCAATGTCAATGTCAATGTCAATGTCAATGTCAATGTCAATGTCAATGTCAATGTCAATGTCAATGTCAATGTCAATGTCAATGTCAATGTCAATGTCAATGTCAATGTCAATGTCAATGTCAATGTCAATGTCAATGTCAATGTCAATGTCAATGTCAATGTCAATGTCAATGTCAATGTCAATGTCAATGTCAATGTCAATGTCAATGTCAATGTCAATGTCAATGTGAATGACATGTCAATGTCAGTGTCAGTGTCAGTGAAAGTGTCATTGTCACTGTCAGTGTCAGTATCAGTGAAAGTGTCATTGTCATTGTCAGTGTCAGTGTCAGTGTCAGTGTCAGTGTCAGTGTCAATGTCAGTGTCAATGTGATAGTCAGTGTCAGTGTCAATGAGAATGTGAATGTGAATGTGAATGTGAATGTGAATGTCAGTGGCAGTGTCAGTGCCAGTGTCAGTGTCAGTGTCAGTGTCAGTGTCAGTGTCAGTGTCAGTGTCTGTGTCAACGTGAATGTCTGTGTCAACGTGAATGTCAATGTCAATGTCAATGTCAATGTCAATGTCAATGTCAATGTCAATGTCAATGTCAATGTCAATGTCAATGTCAATGTCAATGTCAATGTCAATGTCAATGTCAATGTCACTGTCAATGTCAATGTCAATGTCAATGTCAATGTCAATGTCCATGTCCATGTGCATGTCCATGTCGATGTCGATGTCGATGTCGATGTCGATGTCGATGTCCATGTGAATTTCATTGTCAATGTCAATGTCAATGTCAATGTCAATGTCAATGTCAATGTCAATGTCAATGTCAATGTCAATGTCAATGTCAATGTCAATGTCAATGTCAATGTCAATGTCAATGTCAATGTCAATGTCAATGTCAATGTCAATGTCAATGTCAATGTCAATGTCAATGTCAATGTCAATGTCAATGTCAATGTCAATGTCAATGTGAATGTGAATGTGAATGTGAATGTGAATGTGAATGTGAATGTGAATGTGAATGTGAATGTGAATGTGAATGTGAATGTGAATGTGAATGTGAATGTGAATGTGAATGTGAATGTGAATGTGAATGTGAATGTGAATGTGAATGTGAATGTGAATGTGAATGTGAATGTGAATGTGAATGTGAATGTGAATGTGAATGTGAATGTGAATGTGAATGTGAATGTGAATGTGAATGTGAATGTGAATGTGAATGTGAATGTGAATGTGAATGTGAATGTGAATGTGAATGTGAATGTGAATGTGAATGTGAATGTGAATGTCAGTGTCAGTGTCAGTGTCAGTGTCAGTGTCAGTGTCAGTGTCAGTGTCAGTGTCATTGTCAGTGACAGTGTTAGTGAAAGTTTCATTGTCACCGTCAGTGTCAGTATTAGTGAAAGTGTCATTGTCAGTGTCAGTGTCAGTGTCAAGGGCAATGTCAATGTTAATATCAATGTGAATGCGATTGTCAATGTCGATGTCGATGTCGATGTGAATGTCCATGTGAATGTCCATGTGAATGTCAATGTGAATGTCAATGTGAATGTCAATGTGAATGTCAATGTGAATGTCAATGTGAATGTCAATGTCAATGTCAATGTCAATGTCAATGTCAATGTCAATGTCAATGTCAATGTCAATGTCAATGTCAATGTCAATGTCAATGTCAATGTCAATGTCAATGTCAATGTCAATGTCAATGTCAATGTCAATGTCAATGTCAATGTCAATGTCAATGTCAATGTCAATGTCAATGTCAATGTCAATGTCAATGTCAATGTCAATGTCAATGTCAATGTCAATGTCAATGTCAATGTCAATGTCAATGTCAATGTCAATGTCAATGTCAATGTCAATGTCAATGTCAATGTCAATGTCAATGTCAATGTCAATGTCAATGTCAATGTCAATGTCAATGTCATTGTCAATGTCAATGTCAATGTCAATGTCAATGTCAATGTCAATGTCAATGTCAATGTCAATGTCAATGTCAATGTCAATGTCAATGTCAATGTCAATGTCAATGTCAATGTCAATGTCAATGTCAATGTCAATGTCAATGTCAATGTCAATGTCAATGTCAATGTCAATGTCAATGTCAATGTCAATGTCAATGTCAATGTCAATGTCAATGTCAATGTCAATGTCAATGTCAATGTCAATGTCAATGTCAATGTCAATGTCAATGTCAATGTCAATGTCAATGTCAATGTCAATGTCAATGTCAATGTCAATGTCAATGTCAATGTCAATGTCAATGTCAATGTCAATGTCAATGTCAATGTCAATGTCAATGTCAATGTCAATGTCAATGTCAATGTCAATGTCAATGTCAATGTCAATGTCAATGTCAATGTCAATGTCAATGTCAATGTCAATGTCAATGTCAATGTCAATGTCAATGTCAATGTCAATGTCAATGTCAATGTCAATGTCAATGTCAATGTCAATGTCAATGTCAATGTCAATGTCAATGTCAATGTCAATGTCAATGTCAATGTCAATGTCAATGTCAATGTCAATGTCAATGTCAATGTCAATGTCAATGTCAATGTCAATGTCAATGTCAATGTGAATGTGAATGTGAATGTGAATGTGAATGTGAATGTGAATGTGAATGTGAATGTGAATGTGAATGTGAATGTGAATGTGAATGTGAATGTGAATGTGAATGTGAATGTGAATGTGAATGTGAATGTGAATGTGAATGTGAATGTGAATGTGAATGTGAATGTGAATGTGAATGTGAATGTGAATGTGAATGTGAATGTGAATGTGAATGTGAATGTGAATGTGAATGTCAGTGTCAGTGTCAGTGTCAGTGTCAGTGTCAGTGTCATTGTCAGTGACAGTGTTAGTGAAAGTTTCATTGTCACCGTCAGTGTCAGTATTAGTGAAAGTGTCATTGTCAGTGTCAGTGTCAATGTCAATGTCAATGTCAATGTCAATGTCAATGTCAATGTCAATGTCAATGTCAATGTCAATGTCAATGTCAATGTCAATGTCAATGTCAATGTCAATGTCAATGTCAATGTCAATGTCAATGTCAATGTCAATGTCAATGTCAATGTCAATGTCAATGTCAATGTCAATGTCAATGTCAATGTCAATGTCAATGTCACTGTCAATGTCAATGTCAATGTCAATGTCAATGTCCATGTCAATGTCAATGTCAATGTCAATGTCAATGTCAATGTCAATGTCAATGTCAATGTCAATGTCAATGTCAATGTCAATGTCAATGTCAATGTCAATGTCAATGTCAATGTCAATGTCAATGTGAATGTGAATGTGAATGTGAATGTGAATGTGAATGTGAATGTGAATGTGAATGTGAATGTGAATGTGAATGTGAATGTGAATGTGAATGTGAATGTGAATGTGAATGTGAATGTGAATGTGAATGTGAATGTGAATGTGAATGTGAATGTGAATGTCAGTGTCAGTGTCAGTGTCAGTGTCAGTGTCAGTGTCAGTGTCAGTGTCAGTGTCAGTGTCATTGTCAGTGACAGTGTTAGTGAAAGTTTCATTGTCACCGTCAGTGTCAGTATTAGTGAAAGTGTCATTGTCAGTGTCAGTGTCAGTGTCAAGGGCAATGTCAATGTCAATATCAATGTGAATGCGATTGTCAATGTCGATGTCGATGTCGATGTGAATGTCCATGTGAATGTCCATGTGAATGTCAATGTGAATGTCAATGTGAATGTCAATGTGAATGTCAATTTGAATGTCAATGTGAATGTCAATGTGAATGTCAATGTCAATGTCAATGTCAATGTCAATGTCAATGTCAATGTCAATGTCAATGTCAATGTCAATGTCAATGTCATTGTCAATGTCAATGTCAATGTCAATGTCAATGTCAATGTCAATGTCAATGTCAATGTCAATGTCAATGTCAATGTCAATGTCAATGTCAATGTCAATGTCAATGTCAATGTCAATGTCAATGTCAATGTCAATGTCAATGTCAATGTCAATGTCAATGTCAATGTCAATGTCAATGTCAATGTCAATGTCAATGTCAATGTCAATGTCAATGTCAATGTCAATGTCAATGTCAATGTCAATGTCAATGTCAATGTCAATGTCAATGTCAATGTCAATGTCAATGTCAATGTCAATGTCAATGTCAATGTCAATGTCAATGTCAATGTCAATGTCAATGTCAATGTCAATGTCAATGTCAATGTCAATGTCAATGTCAATGTCAATGTCAATGTCAATGTCAATGTCAATGTCAATGTCAATGTCAATGTCAATGTCAATGTCAATGTCAATGTCAATGTCAATGTCAATGTCAATGTCAATGTCAATGTCAATGTCAATGTCAATGTCAATGTCAATGTCAATGTCAATGTCAATGTCAATGTCAATGTCAATGTCAATGTCAATGTCAATGTCAATGTCAATGTCAATGTCAATGTCAATGTCAATGTCAATGTCAATGTCAATGTCAATGTCAATGTCAATGTCAATGTCAATGTCAATGTCAATGTCAATGTCAATGTCAATGTCAATGTCAATGTCAATGTCAATGTCAATGTCAATGTCAATGTCAATGTCAATGTCAATGTCAATGTCAATGTCAATGTCAATGTCAATGTCAATGTCAATGTCAATGTCAATGTCAATGTCAATGTCAATGTCAATGTCAATGTGAATGTGAATGTGAATGTGAATGTGAATGTGAATGTGAATGTGAATGTGAATGTGAATGTGAATGTGAATGTGAATGTGAATGTGAATGTGAATGTGAATGTGAATGTGAATGTGAATGTGAATGTGAATGTGAATGTGAATGTGAATGTGAATGTGAATGTGAATGTGAATGTGAATGTGAATGTGAATGTGAATGTGAATGTGAATGTGAATGTGAATGTGAATGTGAATGTGAATGTCAGTGTCAGTGTCAGTGTCAGTGTCAGTGTCAGTGTCATTGTCAGTGACAGTGTTAGTGAAAGTTTCATTGTCACCGTCAGTGTCAGTATTAGTGAAAGTGTCATTGTCAGTGTCAGTGTCAGTGTCAAGGGCAATGTCAATGTCAATATCAATGTGAATGCGATTGTCAATGTCGATGTCGATGTCGATGTGAATGTCCATGTGAATGTCCATGTGAATGTCAATGTGAATGTCAATGTGAATGTCAATGTGAATGTCAATGTCAATGTCAATGTCAATGTCAATGTCAATGTCAATGTCAATGTCAATGTCAATGTCAATGTCAATGTCAATGTCAATGTCAATGTCAATGTCAATGTCAATGTCAATGTCAATGTCAATGTCAATGTCAATGTCAATGTCAATGTCAATGTCAATGTCAATGTCAATGTCAATGTCAATGTCAATGTCAATGTCAATGTCAATGTCAATGTCAATGTCAATGTCAATGTCAATGTCAATGTCAATGTCAATGTCAATGTCAATGTCAATGTCAATGTCAATGTCAATGTCAATGTCAATGTGAATGTGAATGTGAATGTGAATGTGAATGTGAATGTGAATGTGAATGTGAATGTGAATGTGAATGTGAATGTGAATGTGAATGTGAATGTGAATGTGAATGTGAATGTGAATGTGAATGTGAATGTGAATGTGAATGTGAATGTGAATGTGAATGTGAATGTGAATGTGAATGTGAATGTGAATGTGAATGTGAATGTGAATGTGAATGTCAGTGTCAGTGTCAGTGTCAGTGTCAGTGTCAGTGTCAGTGTCAGTGTCAGTGTCATTGTCAGTGACAGTGTTAGTGAAAGTTTCATTGTCACCGTCAGTGTCAGTATTAGTGAAAGTGTCATTGTCAGTGTCAGTGTCAATGTCAATGTCAATGTCAATGTCAATGTCAATGTCAATGTCAATGTCAATGTCAATGTCAATGTCAATGTCAATGTCAATGTCAATGTCAATGTCAATGTCAATGTCAATGTCAATGTCAATGTCAATGTCAATGTCAATGTCAATGTCAATGTCAATGTCAATGTCAATGTCAATGTCAATGTCAATGTCAATGTCAATGTCAATGTCAATGTCAATGTCAATGTCAATGTCAATGTCACTGTCAATGTCAATGTCAATGTCAATGTCAATGTCCATGTCAATGTCAATGTCAATGTCAATGTCAATGTCAATGTCAATGTCAATGTCAATGTCAATGTCAATGTCAATGTCAATGTCAATGTCAATGTCAATGTCAATGTGAATGTGAATGTGAATGTGAATGTGAATGTGAATGTGAATGTGAATGTGAATGTGAATGTGAATGTGAATGTGAATGTGAATGTGAATGTGAATGTGAATGTGAATGTGAATGTGAATGTGAATGTGAATGTGAATGTGAATGTGAATGTGAATGTGAATGTCAGTGTCAGTGTCAGTGTCAGTGTCAGTGTCAGTGTCAGTGTCAGTGTCAGTGTCAGTGTCATTGTCAGTGACAGTGTTAGTGAAAGTTTCATTGTCACCGTCAGTGTCAGTATTAGTGAAAGTGTCATTGTCAGTGTCAGTGTCAGTGTCAAGGGCAATGTCAATGTCAATATCAATGTGAATGCGATTGTCAATGTCGATGTCGATGTCGATGTGAATGTCCATGTGAATGTCCATGTGAATGTCAATGTGAATGTCAATGTGAATGTCAATGTGAATGTCAATTTGAATGTCAATGTGAATGTCAATGTGAATGTCAATGTCAATGTCAATGTCAATGTCAATGTCAATGTCAATGTCAATGTCAATGTCAATGTCAATGTCAATGTCAATGTCATTGTCAATGTCAATGTCAATGTCAATGTCAATGTCAATGTCAATGTCAATGTCAATGTCAATGTCAATGTCAATGTCAATGTCAATGTCAATGTCAATGTCAATGTCAATGTCAATGTCAATGTCAATGTCAATGTCAATGTCAATGTCAATGTCAATGTCAATGTCAATGTCAATGTCAATGTCAATGTCAATGTCAATGTCAATGTCAATGTCAATGTCAATGTCAATGTCAATGTCAATGTCAATGTCAATGTCAATGTCAATGTCAATGTCAATGTCAATGTCAATGTCAATGTCAATGTCAATGTCAATGTCAATGTCAATGTCAATGTCAATGTCAATGTCAATGTCAATGTCAATGTCAATGTCAATGTCAATGTCAATGTCAATGTCAATGTCAATGTCAATGTCAATGTCAATGTCAATGTCAATGTCAATGTCAATGTCAATGTCAATGTCAATGTCAATGTCAATGTCAATGTCAATGTCAATGTCAATGTCAATGTCAATGTCAATGTCAATGTCAATGTCAATGTCAATGTCAATGTCAATGTCAATGTCAATGTCAATGTCAATGTCAATGTCAATGTCAATGTCAATGTCAATGTCAATGTCAATGTCAATGTCAATGTCAATGTCAATGTCAATGTCAATGTCAATGTCAATGTCAATGTCAATGTCAATGTCAATGTCAATGTCAATGTCAATGTCAATGTCAATGTCAATGTCAATGTCAATGTCAATGTCAATGTCAATGTCAATGTCAATGTCAATGTCAATGTCAATGTCAATGTCAATGTCAATGTCAATGTCAATGTCAATGTCAATGTCAATGTCAATGTCAATGTGAATGTGAATGTGAATGTGAATGTGAATGTGAATGTGAATGTGAATGTGAATGTGAATGTGAATGTGAATGTGAATGTGAATGTGAATGTGAATGTGAATGTGAATGTGAATGTGAATGTGAATGTGAATGTGAATGTGAATGTGAATGTGAATGTGAATGTGAATGTGAATGTGAATGTGAATGTGAATGTGAATGTGAATGTGAATGTCAGTGTCAGTGTCAGTGTCAGTGTCAGTGTCAGTGTCATTGTCAGTGACAGTGTTAGTGAAAGTTTCATTGTCACCGTCAGTGTCAGTATTAGTGAAAGTGTCATTGTCAGTGTCAGTGTCAGTGTCAAGGGCAATGTCAATGTCAATATCAATGTGAATGCGATTGTCAATGTCGATGTCGATGTCGATGTGAATGTCCATGTGAATGTCCATGTGAATGTCAATGTGAATGTCAATGTGAATGTCAATGTGAATGTCAATGTCAATGTCAATGTCAATGTCAATGTCAATGTCAATGTCAATGTCAATGTCAATGTCAATGTCAATGTCAATGTCAATGTCAATGTCAATGTCAATGTCAATGTCAATGTCAATGTCAATGTCAATGTCAATGTCAATGTCAATGTCAATGTCAATGTCAATGTCAATGTCAATGTCAATGTCAATGTCAATGTCAATGTCAATGTCAATGTCAATGTCAATGTCAATGTCAATGTCAATGTCAATGTCAATGTCAATGTCAATGTCAATGTCAATGTCAATGTCAATGTCAATGTCAATGTCAATGTCAATGTCAATGTCAATGTCAATGTCAATGTCAATGTCAATGTCAATGTCAATGTCAATGTCAATGTCAATGTCAATGTCAATGTCAATGTCAATGTCAATGTCAATGTCAATGTCAATGTCAATGTCAATGTCAATGTCAATGTCAATGTCAATGTCAATGTCAATGTCAATGTCAATGTCAATGTCAATGTCAATGTCAATGTCAATGTCAATGTCAATGTCAATGTCAATGTCAATGTCAATGTCAATGTCAATGTCAATGTCAATGTCAATGTCAATGTCAATGTCAATGTCAATGTCAATGTCAATGTCAATGTCAATGTCAATGTCAATGTCAATGTCAATGTCAATGTCAATGTCAATGTCAATGTCAATGTCAATGTCAATGTCAATGTCAATGTCAATGTCAATGTCAATGTCAATGTCAATGTCAATGTCAATGTCAATGTCAATGTCAATGTCAATGTCAATGTCAATGTCAATGTCAATGTCAATGTCAATGTCAATGTCAATGTCAATGTCAATGTCAATGTCAATGTCAATGTCAATGTCAATGTCAATGTCAATGTCAATGTCAATGTCAATGTCAATGTCAATGTCAATGTCAATGTCAATGTCAATGTCAATGTCAATGTCAATGTCAATGTCAATGTGAATGTGAATGTGAATGTGAATGTGAATGTGAATGTGAATGTGAATGTGAATGTGAATGTGAATGTGAATGTGAATGTGAATGTGAATGTGAATGTGAATGTGAATGTGAATGTGAATGTGAATGTGAATGTGAATGTGAATGTGAATGTGAATGTGAATGTGAATGTGAATGTGAATGTGAATGTGAATGTGAATGTCAGTGTCAGTGTCAGTGTCAGTGTCAGTGTCAGTGTCAGTGTCAGTGTCAGTGTCAGTGTCATTGTCAGTGACAGTGTTAGTGAAAGTTTCATTGTCACCGTCAGTGTCAGTATTAGTGAAAGTGTCATTGTCAGTGTCAGTGTCAATGTCAATGTCAATGTCAATGTCAATGTCAATGTCAATGTCAATGTCAATGTCAATGTCAATGTCAATGTCAATGTCAATGTCAATGTCAATGTCAATGTCAATGTCAATGTCAATGTCAATGTCAATGTCAATGTCAATGTGAATGTCAATGTCAATGTCAATGTGAATGTGAATGTGAATGTGAATGTGAATGTGAATGTGAATGTGAATGTGAATGTGAATGTGAATGTGAATGTGAATGTGAATGTGAATGTGAATGTGAATGTGAATGTGAATGTGAATGTGAATGTGAATGTGAATGTGAATGTGAATGTGAATGTGAATGTGAATGTGAATGTGAATGTGAATGTGAATGTGAATGTGAATGTGAATGTGAATGTCAGTGTCAGTGTCAGTGTCAGTGTCAGTGTCAGTGTCAGTGTCAGTGTCAGTGTCAGTGTCAGTGTCATTGTCAGTGACAGTGTTAGTGAAAGTTTCATTGTCACCGTCAGTGTCAGTATTAGTGAAAGTGTCATTGTCAGTGTCAGTGTCAATGTCAATGTCAATGTCAATGTCAATGTCAATGTCAATGTCAATGTCAATGTCAATGTCAATGTCAATGTCAATGTCAATGTCAATGTCAATGTCAATGTCAATGTCAATGTCAATGTCAATGTCAATGTCAATGTCAATGTCAATGTCAATGTCAATGTGAATGTGAATGTGAATGTGAATGTGAATGTGAATGTGAATGTGAATGTGAATGTGAATGTGAATGTGAATGTGAATGTGAATGTGAATGTGAATGTGAATGTGAATGTGAATGTGAATGTGAATGTGAATGTGAATGTGAATGTGAATGTGAATGTGAATGTGAATGTGAATGTGAATGTGAATGTGAATGTGAATGTGAATGTGAATGTGAATGTGAATGTGAATGTGAATGTGAATGTGAATGTGAATGTGAATGTGAATGTGAATGTCAGTGTCAGTGTCAGTGTCAGTGTCAGTGTCAGTGTCAGTGTCAGTGTCAGTGTCAGTGTCATTGTCAGTGACAGTGTTAGTGAAAGTTTCATTGTCACCGTCAGTGTCAGTATTAGTGAAAGTGTCATTGTCAGTGTCAGTGTCAGTGTCAAGGGCAATGTCAATGTCAATATCAATGTGAATGCGATTGTCAATGTCGATGTCGATGTCGATGTGAATGTCCATGTGAATGTCCATGTGAATGTCCATGTGAATGTCAATGTGAATGTCAATGTGAATGTCAATGTGAATGTCAATGTGAATGTCAATGTGAATGTCAATGTGAATGTCAATGTGAATGTCAATGTCAATGTCAATGTCAATGTCAATGTCAATGTCAATGTCAATGTCAATGTCAATGTCAATGTCAATGTCAATGTCAATGTCAATGTCAATGTCAATGTCAATGTCAATGTCAATGTCAATGTCAATGTCAATGTCAATGTCAATGTCAATGTCAATGTCAATGTCAATGTCAATGTCAATGTCAATGTCAATGTCAATGTCAATGTCAATGTCAATGTCAATGTCAATGTCAATGTCAATGTCAATGTCAATGTCAATGTCAATGTCAATGTCAATGTCAATGTCAATGTCAATGTCAATGTCAATGTCAATGTCAATGTCAATGTCAATGTCAATGTCAATGTCAATGTCAATGTCAATGTCAATGTCAATGTCAATGTCAATGTCAATGTCAATGTCAATGTCAATGTCAATGTCAATGTCAATGTCAATGTCAATGTCAATGTCAATGTCAATGTCAATGTCAATGTCAATGTCAATGTGAATGTGAATGTGAATGTGAATGTCAATGTCAATGTCAATGTCAATGTCAATGTCAATGTCAATGTCAATGTCAATGTCAATGTCAATGTCAATGTCAATGTCAATGTCAATGTCAATGTCAATGTCAATGTCAATGTCAATGTCAATGTCAATGTCAATGTCAATGTCAATGTCAATGTCAATGTCAATGTCAATGTCAATGTCAATGTCAATGTCAATGTCAATGTCAATGTCAATGTCAATGTCAATGTCAATGTCAATGTCAATGTCAATGTCAATGTCAATGTCAATGTCAATGTCAATGTCAATGTCAATGTCAATGTCAATGTCAATGTCAATGTCAATGTCAATGTCAATGTCAATGTCAATGTCAATGTCAATGTCAATGTCAATGTCAATGTCAATGTCAATGTCAATGTCAATGTCAATGTCAATGTCAATGTCAATGTCAATGTCAATGTCAATGTCAATGTCAATGTCAATGTCAATGTCAATGTCAATGTCAATGTCAATGTCAATGTCAATGTCAATGTGAATGTGAATGTGAATGTGAATGTGAATGTGAATGTGAATGTGAATGTGAATGTGAATGTGAATGTGAATGTGAATGTGAATGTGAATGTGAATGTGAATGTGAATGTGAATGTGAATGTGAATGTGAATGTGAATGTGAATGTGAATGTGAATGTGAATGTGAATGTGAATGTGAATGTCAGTGTCAGTGTCAGTGTCAGTGTCAGTGTCAGTGTCAGTGTCAGTGTCATTGTCAGTGACAGTGTTAGTGAAAGTTTCATTGTCACCGTCAGTGTCAGTATTAGTGAAAGTGTCATTGTCAGTGTCAGTGTCAATGTCAATGTCAATGTCAATGTCAATGTCAATGTCAATGTCAATGTCAATGTCAATGTCAATGTCAATGTCAATGTCAATGTCAATGTCAATGTCAATGTCAATGTCAATGTCAATGTCAATGTCAATGTCAATGTCAATGTCAATGTCAATGTCAATGTGAATGTGAATGTGAATGTGAATGTGAATGTGAATGTGAATGTGAATGTGAATGTGAATGTGAATGTGAATGTGAATGTGAATGTGAATGTGAATGTGAATGTGAATGTGAATGTGAATGTGAATGTGAATGTGAATGTGAATGTGAATGTGAATGTGAATGTGAATGTGAATGTGAATGTGAATGTGAATGTGAATGTGAATGTGAATGTGAATGTGAATGTGAATGTCAGTGTCAGTGTCAGTGTCAGTGTCAGTGTCAGTGTCAGTGTCAGTGTCAGTGTCAGTGTCATTGTCAGTGACAGTGTTAGTGAAAGTTTCATTGTCACCGTCAGTGTCAGTATTAGTGAAAGTGTCATTGTCAGTGTCAGTGTCAGTGTCAAGGGCAATGTCAATGTCAATATCAATGTGAATGCGATTGTCAATGTCGATGTCGATGTCGATGTGAATGTCCATGTGAATGTCCATGTGAATGTCAATGTGAATGTCAATGTGAATGTCAATGTGAATGTCAATGTGAATGTCAATGTCAATGTCAATGTCAATGTCAATGTCAATGTCAATGTCAATGTCAATGTCAATGTCAATGTCAATGTCAATGTCAATGTCAATGTCAATGTCAATGTCAATGTCAATGTCAATGTCAATGTCAATGTCAATGTCAATGTCAATGTCAATGTCAATGTCAATGTCAATGTCAATGTCAATGTCAATGTCAATGTCAATGTCAATGTCAATGTCAATGTCAATGTCAATGTCAATGTCAATGTCAATGTCAATGTCAATGTCAATGTCAATGTCAATGTCAATGTCAATGTCAATGTCAATGTCAATGTCAATGTCAATGTCAATGTCAATGTCAATGTCAATGTCAATGTCAATGTCAATGTCAATGTCAATGTCAATGTCAATGTCAATGTCAATGTCAATGTCAATGTCAATGTCAATGTCAATGTCAATGTCAATGTCAATGTCAATGTCAATGTCAATGTCAATGTCAATGTCAATGTCAATGTCAATGTCAATGTCAATGTCAATGTCAATGTCAATGTCAATGTCAATGTCAATGTCAATGTCAATGTCAATGTCAATGTCAATGTCAATGTCAATGTCAATGTCAATGTCAATGTCAATGTCAATGTCAATGTCAATGTCAATGTCAATGTCAATGTCAATGTCAATGTCAATGTCAATGTCAATGTCAATGTCAATGTCAATGTCAATGTCAATGTCAATGTCAATGTCAATGTCAATGTCAATGTCAATGTCAATGTCAATGTCAATGTCAATGTCAATGTCAATGTCAATGTCAATGTCAATGTCAATGTCAATGTCAATGTCAATGTCAATGTCAATGTCAATGTCAATGTCAATGTCAATGTCAATGTCAATGTCAATGTCAATGTCAATGTCAATGTCAATGTCAATGTCAATGTCAATGTCAATGTCAATGTCAATGTCAATGTCAATGTCAATGTCAATGTCAATGTCAATGTCAATGTCAATGTCAATGTCAATGTCAATGTCAATGTCAATGTCAATGTCAATGTCAATGTCAATGTCAATGTCAATGTCAATGTCAATGTCAATGTCAATGTCAATGTCAATGTCAATGTGAATGTGAATGTGAATGTGAATGTGAATGTGAATGTGAATGTGAATGTGAATGTGAATGTGAATGTGAATGTGAATGTGAATGTGAATGTGAATGTGAATGTGAATGTGAATGTGAATGTGAATGTGAATGTGAATGTGAATGTGAATGTGAATGTGAATGTGAATGTGAATGTGAATGTGAATGTGAATGTGAATGTGAATGTGAATGTCAGTGTCAGTGTCAGTGTCAGTGTCAGTGTCAGTGTCAGTGTCAGTGTCATTGTCAGTGACAGTGTTAGTGAAAGTTTCATTGTCACCGTCAGTGTCAGTATTAGTGAAAGTGTCATTGTCAGTGTCAGTGTCAGTGTCAAGGGCAATGTCAATGTCAATATCAATGTGAATGCGATTGTCAATGTCGATGTCGATGTCGATGTGAATGTCCATGTGAATGTCCATGTGAATGTCAATGTGAATGTCAATGTGAATGTCAATGTGAATGTCAATGTGAATGTCAATGTCAATGTCAATGTCAATGTCAATGTCAATGTCAATGTCAATGTCAATGTCAATGTCAATGTCAATGTCAATGTCAATGTCAATGTCAATGTCAATGTCAATGTCAATGTCAATGTCAATGTCAATGTCAATGTCAATGTCAATGTCAATGTCAATGTCAATGTCAATGTCAATGTCAATGTCAATGTCAATGTCAATGTCAATGTCAATGTCAATGTCAATGTCAATGTCAATGTCAATGTCAATGTCAATGTCAATGTCAATGTCAATGTCAATGTCAATGTCAATGTCAATGTCAATGTCAATGTCAATGTCAATGTCAATGTCAATGTCAATGTCAATGTCAATGTCAATGTCAATGTCAATGTCAATGTCAATGTCAATGTCAATGTCAATGTCAATGTCAATGTCAATGTCAATGTCAATGTCAATGTCAATGTCAATGTCAATGTCAATGTCAATGTCAATGTCAATGTCAATGTCAATGTCAATGTCAATGTCAATGTGAATGTGAATGTGAATGTGAATGTGAATGTGAATGTGAATGTGAATGTGAATGTGAATGTGAATGTGAATGTGAATGTGAATGTGAATGTGAATGTGAATGTGAATGTGAATGTGAATGTGAATGTGAATGTGAATGTGAATGTGAATGTGAATGTGAATGTGAATGTGAATGTGAATGTGAATGTGAATGTGAATGTGAATGTGAATGTGAATGTGAATGTGAATGTGAATGTGAATGTGAATGTCAGTGTCAGTGTCAGTGTCAGTGTCAGTGTCAGTGTCAGTGTCAGTGTCAGTGTCATTGTCAGTGACAGTGTTAGTGAAAGTTTCATTGTCACCGTCAGTGTCAGTATTAGTGAAAGTGTCATTGTCAGTGTCAGTGTCAGTGTCAAGGGCAATGTCAATGTCAATATCAATGTGAATGCGATTGTCAATGTCGATGTCGATGTCGATGTGAATGTCCATGTGAATGTCCATGTGAATGTCAATGTGAATGTCAATGTGAATGTCAATGTGAATGTCAATGTGAATGTCAATGTCAATGTCAATGTCAATGTCAATGTCAATGTCAATGTCAATGTCAATGTCAATGTCAATGTCAATGTCAATGTCAATGTCAATGTCAATGTCAATGTCAATGTCAATGTCAATGTCAATGTCAATGTCAATGTCAATGTCAATGTCAATGTCAATGTCAATGTCAATGTCAATGTCAATGTCAATGTCAATGTCAATGTCAATGTCAATGTCAATGTCAATGTCAATGTCAATGTCAATGTCAATGTCAATGTCAATGTCAATGTCAATGTCAATGTCAATGTCAATGTCAATGTCAATGTCAATGTCAATGTCAATGTCAATGTCAATGTCAATGTCAATGTCAATGTCAATGTCAATGTCAATGTCAATGTCAATGTCAATGTCAATGTCAATGTCAATGTCAATGTCAATGTCAATGTCAATGTCAATGTCAATGTCAATGTCAATGTCAATGTCAATGTCAATGTCAATGTCAATGTCAATGTCAATGTCAATGTCAATGTCAATGTCAATGTCAATGTCAATGTCAATGTCAATGTCAATGTCAATGTCAATGTCAATGTCAATGTCAATGTCAATGTCAATGTCAATGTCAATGTCAATGTGAATGTGAATGTGAATGTGAATGTGAATGTGAATGTGAATGTGAATGTGAATGTGAATGTGAATGTGAATGTGAATGTGAATGTGAATGTGAATGTGAATGTGAATGTGAATGTGAATGTGAATGTGAATGTGAATGTGAATGTGAATGTGAATGTGAATGTGAATGTGAATGTGAATGTGAATGTGAATGTGAATGTGAATGTGAATGTGAATGTGAATGTGAATGTGAATGTGAATGTGAATGTGAATGTGAATGTGAATGTGAATGTGAATGTGAATGTGAATGTGAATGTGAATGTGAATGTGAATGTGAATGTGAATGTGAATGTGAATGTGAATGTGAATGTGAATGTGAATGTGAATGTGAATGTGAATGTGAATGTGAATGTGAATGTGAATGTGAATGTGAATGTCAGTGTCAGTGTCAGTGTCAGTGTCAGTGTCAGTGTCAGTGTCAGTGTCATTGTCAGTGACAGTGTTAGTGAAAGTTTCATTGTCACCGTCAGTGTCAGTATTAGTGAAAGTGTCATTGTCAGTGTCAGTGTCAGTGTCAAGGGCAATGTCAATGTCAATATCAATGTGAATGCGATTGTCAATGTCGATGTCGATGTCGATGTGAATGTCCATGTGAATGTCCATGTGAATGTCAATGTGAATGTCAATGTGAATGTCAATGTGAATGTCAATGTGAATGTGAATGTCAATGTCAATGTCAATGTCAATGTCAATGTCAATGTCAATGTCAATGTCAATGTGAATGTCAATGTCAATGTCAATGTCAATGTCAATGTCAATGTCAATGTCAATGTCAATGTCAATGTCAATGTCAATGTCAATGTCCATGTCCATGTCCATGTCCATGTCCATGTCCATGTCAATGTCAATGTCAATGTCAATGTCAATGTCAATGTCAATGTCAATGTCAATGTCAATGTCAATGTCAATGTCAATGTCAATGTCAATGTCAATGTCAATGTCAATGTCAATGTCAATGTCAATGTCAATGTCAATGTCAATGTCAATGTCAATGTCAATGTCAATGTCAATGTCAATGTCAATGTCAATGTCAATGTCAATGTCAATGTCAATGTCAATGTCAATGTCAATGTCAATGTCAATGTCAATGTTAATGTCAATGGCAATGTCAGTGTCAATGTGAATGTCAGTGTCAGTGTCAGTGTCAATGTGAATGTCAGTGTCAGTGTCAGTGTCAGTGTCAGTGTCAATTTGAATGTCAGTGTCAATGTCGATGTCGATGTCGATGTCGATGTGAATGCGATTGTCAATGTCGATGTCGATGTCGATGTGAATGTGAATGTCAATGTCAATGTCAATGTCAATGTCAATGTGACTGTGAATGTGAATGTGAATGCGATTGTCAATGTCAATGTCAATGTCAATGTCAATGTGACTGTCAATGTCAGTGCCAGAGGCAGTGTCAGTGTCAGTGTCAGTGTCAGTGTCAGTGTCAGTGTCAGTGTCAGTGTCAGTGTCAGTGTCAGTATCAGTGTCAATGTCAATGTCAATGTGAATGTCAATGTGAATGTCAATGTGAATGCGATTGTCAATGTCAATGTCAATGTCAATGTCAATGTCAATTACAATGTCAATTACAATGTCAATGTCAATGTCAATGTCAATGTGAATGTCAATGTGAATGTCAATGTGAATGTCAATGTGAATGTCAATGTGAATGTCAATGTGAATGTCAATGTGAATGTGAATGTGAATGTCAATGTGAATGTCAATGTGAATGTGAATGTGAATGTGAATGTCAATGTCAATGTCAATGTCAATGTCAATGTCAATGTCAATGTCAATGTCAATGTCAATGTCAATGTCAATGTCAATGTCAATGTCAATGTCAATGTCAATATCAAAACCGCATTCGAAAAAGGCTATTCGTTTAAAAGTTGTATGCAGAAACGTGCGCAATAGAGAGCGAAAAAGTTGCCTTTATTCACTAATTGTCACAATTTTTGAACCAATAGACTTTTTTGAATTATGTTTTTTCCTAAACCTTCTCGAAGAAACGCCGCGTCTAACGGCCTAAACCCCAGCTTTCTACGTTGAGCCGTTCTCAAGTGATGCCGTTAGAAACATACATACAGACAGACACGATTTTATTATATATAGAGATAGAGACTAGCTGCTCGCGGCGTGCCTCCGGCACGCCCTCGTAGCTAGGCCCTCCGGGCGAGTTGTCAGTGTCAATGTCAATGTCAATGTCAATGTCAATGTCAACGTGAATGCGAGTGTCAATGTCAATGTCAATGTCAATGTCAATGTCAATGTCAATGTGAATGTCAATGTCAATGTGAATGCGATTGTCAATGTCAATGTCAATGTCAATGTCAATGTCAATGTCAATGTCAATGTCAATGTCAATGTCAATGTCAATGTCAATGTCAATGTCAATGTCAATGTCAATGTCAATGTCAATGTCAATGTCAATGTCAATGTCAATGTCAATGTCAATGTCAATGTCAATGTCAATGTCAATGTCAATGTCAATGTCAATGTCAATGTCAATGTCAATGGCAATGTCAGTGTCAATGTGAATGTCAGTGTCAGTGTCAGTGTCAATGTGAATGTCAGTGTCAGTGTCAGTGTCAGTGTCAGTGTCAATTTGAATGTCAGTGTCAATGTCGATGTCGATGTCGATGACGATGTGAATGCGATTGTCAATGTCGATGTCGATGTCGATGTGAATGTGCATGTGAATGTCCATGTGAATGTCAATGTGAATGTCAATGTCAGTGTCAGTGTCAGTGTCAGTGTCAGTGTCAATGTCAATGTCAATGTCAATGTCAATGTCAATGTCAATGTCAATGTCAATGTCAATGTCAATGTCAATGTCAATGTCAATGTCAATGTCAATGTCAATGTCAATGTCAATGTCAATGTCAATGTCAATGTCAATGTCAATGTCAATGTCAATGTCAATGTCAATGTGAATGTGAATGTGAATGTGAATGTGAATGTGAATGTGAATGTGAATGTGAATGTGAATGTGAATGTGAATGTGAATGTCAATATCAATGGCAATGTCAATGTCAATGTCAATGTCAATGTCAATGTCAATGTCAATGTCAATGTCAATGTCAATGTCAATGTCAATGTCAATGTCAATGTCAATGTCAATGTCAATGTCAATGTCAATGTCAATGTCAATGTCAATGTCAATGTCAATGTCAATGTCAATGGCAATGTCATTGGCAATGTCAGTGTCAATGTGAATGTCAGTGTCAGTGTCAGTGTCAATGTGAATGTCAGTGTCAACTTGAATGTCAGTGTCAATGTCGATGTCGATGTCGATGTCGATGTCGATGTCGATGTCGATGTCGATGTCGATGTCGATATCCATGTCAATGTCAATGTCAATGTCAATGTCAATGTCAATGTCAATGTCAATGTGAAAGTCAATGTGAAAGTCAATATGAACGTGAATGTGAACGTGAATGTCAATGTCAATGTCAATGTCAATGTCAATGTCAATGTCAATGTCAATGTCAATGTCAATGTCAATGTCAATGTCAATGTCAATGTTGTTACGAGCCAGGGCCGCGAGCAGCACGAGTGGCCGGCGAAGGGTTATTACCCTGGGAATATGATCTCAAATTGTTAGTTAAAGCGGACGATCCTTGATACGATTGTCAGGTTGCCGCTAGTATGAGTGAAGTTTCAGGGATGAACCTACGTGTGAATGGGGAACTCTGACTTGAAAGATTATTAAGGAGGTTATAGAGTTTAGCGGACGCACCTTGATACGATTGTCAGGGAGCCGCTAGTATGTTGAATTCAAAGGAAAAACGGACGATCCTTGATACGATTGTCAGGTTGCCGTTTAATTTGTGTGTGGACGTATAGGTAATGTGGATGATCCCAATATGAAATCGGGTAGGTACTAGGTTGGAAAATATCCCGATTAGGCGATTGGAATGTCGTCTAAGAGTTTGATAGGTGATGGGGTTGTTAGTAAGCCTCGTAACAAGTCTAATTTAATTGATACAATCCGAGCGGTAAGATTGTATCATGTGGGAACGTTCAACTACTAAATTAGGATTGGTATAAGAATAATTAAGGGTTGAAAGAATTTAGAAGTGAGTAGGTAAAATTCAGATATATTCAAAATCGTTATAGTTTACAATGAAATATATGTGTATGTGTCGCGAGATAGTGTGTGCGAGAATAAAAGAATATTACCTAGGTTGCTCGATGTTGACGCACTGGCAAGATGCGGGGGTTTCGAAGCGATTTTACGTAATGCCTTAATAGATTTATTACCGGACTACGGAATCTATACGGTTCAAAGGTTGGTCCGAAGGGGAACTTTAGCCCGATCTTACTGGAAATCGACTTACGAAAATACAGCACGACGCGACACGATTCGTGACTATGGAAGTACTGCCCCCGAGAGTAAAAATGTACGGGTTTATATACCCTAAAATTGAAGGGGGTGGTGTGTTCATAACCTAATCGTCGCTTAGGACCAGACTCTAGTTTTTTGTCGATTTCCATTAAGTCGAGCCAGAAGTCGGTCTTCGTTAAAAGGGATCAACTAAGATATGAAAAGGTTATCTAGGACGTTTCCTGCCAGAGACGATTTTTGAAGAGATTCCTGTGAGAAAGTCAACGGAATCTGTTCGCTAACCGTCACATCTCCCCACCAAGAGGAAACATCGCGGTTCGCGTGATGCTTTCTCATCAGGAAGGAAACGTCCTAGGTACCACAGATTTGAAGGAAAAATAAAAATAGAAAAAAAATTTTTTGGAGCAAACAAACGAGTCACAGAAAAAGGAGAAAGAAAAATTGTATCGGTGTAGTGTGTTATGTGTATACTTATAGACTAGGTGTGTCGATTAGGTCGGGACTGCGTAACCCAGTTGGGCCCAACCCTGGGTGACATCGTGTGGCGGCTGGCCCGAATGTTTGTTGAATCATTTTCCTTCTGGGGTTGGTAGTGTTGTCAGCGGCAGCCGTAGTAGATAAAAAGGATTGTTATGGAGGGCTTCCGTCTACTGCTATATTACGGATTCTGACTATATTTGTTATTAGTTCTGATAAATAATCTCCATATTTCTTCAAATTTGTACCAGTTGGAAATGAATTTGGTTCTCGAGCCTGTTTGCCAAAAACCAGTTCATACGGTGTAAAGTTGGTAGCTTCATGAACTGACGTATTGTAAGAGAACATTGCAAAAGGGATTAATAAATCCCAGTCTTCGTAATTTTCCATGTAATGCTTCAGATATTCAGTGAGGACAATATGACTTCGTTCCAGCGATCTATTAGTTTGAGGTCGGTATCCTGAGGTGGTGATTTGTTTGATTTTGAATATTTCTGACAGGTTTGTCATAAGATTTCCAATAAAGCTGGTTCCCTTATCCGTGAGTATTGCGCGTGGTGTTCCGTAAATTGCGATAAAATGCCGTGCAAAGGCATCTGCGATGGTGGCGGCTCGGATATTTGGTATCGCTACCGCAATGCAATATTTAGTTAGATTATCCTGTATGGTGAGGATGTGTCGATTTCCGCCAGGTGTGATTGGTAATGGTCCAACTGTATCCAAGGAAATTTTGTCAAATGCGTCTAACGGTGTGTCGGTGATCAGCATAGGCTGACGAGTCTTTATTCTGGTTAGTTTCTGTTCCTGGCAACTTCTGCATTTTCGGATATATTCTTGAATTTCGTTGCGCATCTGAGGCCAATGAAATCTTGAACGGATGTGATTATAAGTTTTTGTAACTCCCTTATGTCCTCCTATTAAGCTATCATGTGCTTCATGAATGATTTCTTGTCTGTCTTCTACGGAAGGCGTTGTAATGATACAATTACATATTGTAATTTGATAAGATGAGTCTGTAAAGACTTCTTTTAATATTTTGAAAAATTCGTTGAATGATGTTTTATGATGGTCTCCGTATGCTGATATTCGAAAAGATTTGATCCTGTTTTGTTCTAACGCTGATTGAAGGGTTTTCAGTCCATTAACTATGTCTTCTCTTTTTGGTTTATCATGGAAGTTGTTAGATATTACTACGCTAAATGTTTTAAATAACCCATTGCTTGAAATTATGACCTGTCCCTTCTCTGGTCGTGCAGCTAAAAGTTCTTGTTTGTTTACTAATCCGGTGTCTAGTAGCAATTTTCCGACGGGGGTTATTAAATTGCAATCAACCGATACAAAATGTACATAATGATCCTCTTTTGCAGTGAGGGTGTTTGAAGAAATGTTAATTCTTTGTTTCGGTTCCGGCAGCGGCTCTAGGTCAGTTTCGGTAGACGAGCCATCGGTGGTGGCGTCGAAAAATGGGTAAGGGTCGGCTGTGCGGTCAAAAATTGCTGTACCCTTGCTTCGCCTATAGTATTGTTTGATGATCGAATTACGGTAGGTTGTAAAATTCCACCTGTTTCAGGGAATACCTCTAGAGGTATATTAGATATATCACCCTGTATATTGTTCGTATTCTCTATGACAGTGTTTTCCGTCGGTTCCTCAAACGAAATTAAATCAACGGACGAACTCGTATTCTTATCCGTAGAAAAAATTTCTGTGGAGTTTGCCACGGGTAGAAGGTATTGAATGATGTCCTGGTTTTCATCTGGCATTGTCACCTCTCGAGACAAACTTGGGAAAGATCTGTTCCTGTACATTATTGGTGAATGCTGAACCTTACCAAGAGCGGGTTCTTCTGTCTCATCTGAACTGCTATTTGGTTGTTGATGTTTTGGTCGGTTTTCTCGATCCCGACGTAATTGCCTGATTCGTTGTCCAATTGAACTAGCGTTAGCATCCGTTTTCGGTATTTGCATTTTAAACTCGGGGTCTTTGAGTTCCCTCGGGATGAGTGGCAAACAAATGGAAGTGGGATTACGTGATAATGCATCCGCATTCTTATTTGTTTTTCCAGATTTATGAACAACCTGATAGTCATACTCCAAAAGACGAAGTTTCCACTTTCATGAGTCTTGACGTTGGATCTTTTACAGAATGTAGCCAAAACCAACGGGCGATGGTCGGTAACCAGTGTGAATTTTGTTCCATAAACATACGGTCGAAAATAAATAACGGCGTATACCATTGCTAAACATTCCTTCTCAGTGGCAGAATAATTTCTTTCGGCCTTATTGAGACTACGCGATGCGTAAGCAATTGGTAAATCATTGCCTATTTCACCTTGGCTAAGCACGGCTCCAATGGCATATTCAGAAGCGTCTGTTGTGATGATGAATGGCTTGTTGAAATCTGGGTACTGCAAGATTGGTTCTCGACAGAGTTCTTCACGTAATATTTTTAAACTGTTTTCTTGTTCTTCAGCCCATTTGAATTTCTTGCCCTTTCCTAAAAGATCAATTAATGATTTTGCTTTTATGGTAAAATCTTGTATGAAACGACGGTAATATCCCACTAGACCCAAAAATTGTTGGATATTCTTCTGTGAGGTAGGCGTTGGAAAATTCTGAACTGCTTTTAGTTTCCTAGGGTCTGGTTTTACTCCTTTTCTTGAAATAATATGTCCCAGATATGTAACTTCTTTCCGTAAGAATTCGCATTTATTGGTCTGAAGCGTCAAGCCATGTTCTCGCAGACGATTCAGCAATTTCCTGACTTTAATGTTATGTTCCTGTAATGATGAAGCGTAAACCACGATGTCGTCCAAATAAACGAAAACATCTGTTCCCTGGAGTCCAGTTAATACCTGGTCCATCAGGCGTTGAAAAGTAGGTGGTGCATTTTTCAAACCAAACGGCATTCGTGAAAATTCATAATGCCCATTAGGGGTGGTAAAAGCTGTTTTCTGCCTATCTTTTGGATCCATTTCTATTTGATGAAATCCGCTGGCAAGATCGAAGACGGAGAAGTATTTAGCTCCACCGAGACGATCCAATATTTCTGTGATCTGAGGAAGCGGATATTTATCGGAAATGGTTTTTTCATTTAACGCACGGAAATCTATTACCATGCGCCAACGCTTGTTTCCTTGCGCATCTGGCTTTTTGGGTACAATCCACAAAGGCGAATTGTACGGAGATTTAGATGGGGTTATAATACCTTCGGATAATAAGCCATTAATCTGCTTTTTAATTTCATCTTGATGTACAGGAGGATAGCGATATTGTCTCGTGTTGATCGGAATTTCATCGGTTGTATGTAACGAATGTTTGAAATCGGAAGCCTTCCCTAATTTATCTCCAGGAAGATAAAATCGATCGGGAAATTCTTTTATCAATGCTGTAATGCTGCATCGTTCTTCTTTATTCAGGTGGCTTAGATTTAGCGTTTTGAAGATTCCCTGTATCCTATCTTCTTTAGTTTTGAAATTGGAATGGTGTCGTACTTCTGAATAATTATCTTCGTCCGAAGTACTCAAAATATCATAAGGTTCCAAAATTTGTGGTTCTATTTCTATGTCCAGTGCTTCTTCACTTGTGTTAGTTGCCATAACATGACATTTTCCTCTGTCATTTATAACTGCAGCTTCTCCTATGTACAGTTTATCATGAGTTTTTATGCGTGGTAAATATCCTTCCTTAACTTTCGGATTAGCTATTGTAATTGCAATCTGCTGAGACGTTCGGGCATCTATGCGATGTTTGGTGGGTGTTTCCGATTCCTGCTGGTAGTTGGAGAATCGAATAGGTCTGGTAGGTTTACTTCTTAATACCACTGTCCTATGGTAATAAGAAAATTCTGCTTGTTCCTGTTTCAAAAATGGGCTTCCTATAAGTCCATCTGCTTCAATTGTAAGTTGCTTCACTACGTAGAAAAACGCAGGAGCTTCGTGAATGTGTAAAATCGTAGTTCCTAAGGTATGAATTGGAATACTCGTGAGTCCCGTTATCTCGATTTCTTCACGTGAGATAATTTCTGCTCCTGTACCCAAAGCGTTGAGAACTACTAGATTGACTGAGGCTCCGCCATCAATTAAAAATTCTCCCTTTCCTGATTCCAGTTCCGGGATTTTGATGTTGATTCGCGGGGCTGGTGCTTCCTTGAGAAGGGTTTTTCCTCGAAGCGGACAGTTCTTGGGCGAACTTCTTTGGTTTCGCTCATCGTGTCGCCGGTACGGTGAGCGCGATCGAAGTTTAAAGATTTGTTTGATTCGACCGATGAATCTCGCGAATCTCGTCGGAATTTCGGATTATGTGGACGATTCTTACAGAATTTTCCATCATGTCCTGATGTTCCGCAATGCCAACAATACGATTTTGAAAAACGTTCTTTGTCGGTATTTTTTAATATGGTGTACCGTTTTTCATCATCTCGTACACTTGAAGTGTCGGTACGGTTGGAAGGGGAATTTGAAGGGCTCCTGTGACGCAAGGTCCAGGCAGAAGCTCGTCCTCCTTTTTCCTCCGAATAACCAGATGGCCTCGCGTGTCGATCTCTGTTTCGGTCATATCTACTCGGAGATAGAGGATACGACACTTGTCGATCGTGATATTGAGAGTCCTGGTCGTAAGAGTCTCGGCGGGACCACCTTGATGGTGATTCATTTCGTGGCGACTGTCGCCGATTCCTTAATTTTTTGTCTATCTGTAGCACGATGTCGTAAGCTTCTTCCAGATTCTTGATATCCTTAGAGAGAGCCGACACCTTGAAGGAAACTCGATCCGGCAAACCGTCGATGAAATTTTCCTTGACATCGTTTTCCATCAATTTAATGAATTCTTCGGCATGGACCTCGTATTTTTCCCTCATGGCTCCGCGCGTACAGTAAACCAAATGGCTTGTCCTATCGATATATTGTCGTAGGCTTTCTCCTTCGCGAATATGCAACTTCGCGATTTCCACTTGATAATATGACAAGCTCTTACCGGGAGCGAACCGTTTTTTCAAATGTTGAACCAATGATTTTACGGTTGTAAACTTGTGTTCTAATGTACTTCTACGTGCCGGTCCAACGAGTTTCGTAAGAACAATTGCCAGATACTCGGCCTCCGTACCCTCCGGAATCAAAGTTAACCCGTCCTCTAAAGTTTGCGCGAAACGAATCAAAGGGGGGTCTTCCCCGTTAAAGGTAGGAATTGTCGAAGTAATATTCTGTAAGCATGTCTTTTGCGTCAACAGCGACATAGAAGTTGCAAGTGAAACCGTCAAGTTCATCATGTCAACAGAAGATGTATTTGCAGCTGAATTCTGCATTTTTATTTAAAAATGTAACTAGAGGAAACTAGTATATTGAAGTCTTTTAACTAGGAAAACTAGTATATTAAAACTTTAATTAATTTTGATATAAAAGCGTGACTAGAGAAAACTAGTATATAGCCAGTAATATCGAGACGTAAACTAGGAAAACTAGTATATCATCAGTACTCAGTTACGAGTAATTTAATATAGTAAACCCAAAATTAAAGTAATCCAAAAATAATTGAACAGATCCCACCGCTGTCACCAGTTCTGTTACGAGCCAGGGCCGCGAGCAGCACGAGTGGCCGGCGAAGGGTTATTACCCTGGGAATATGATCTCAAATTGTTAGTTAAAGCGGACGATCCTTGATACGATTGTCAGGTTGCCGCTAGTATGAGTGAAGTTTCAGGGATGAACCTACGTGTGAATGGGGAACTCTGACTTGAAAGATTATTAAGGAGGTTATAGAGTTTAGCGGACGCACCTTGATACGATTGTCAGGGAGCCGCTAGTATGTTGAATTCAAAGGAAAAACGGACGATCCTTGATACGATTGTCAGGTTGCCGTTTAATTTGTGTGTGGACGTATAGGTAATGTGGATGATCCCAATATGAAATCGGGTAGGTACTAGGTTGGAAAATATCCCGATTAGGCGATTGGAATGTCGTCTAAGAGTTTGATAGGTGATGGGGTTGTTAGTAAGCCTCGTAACAAGTATAATTTAATTGATACAATCCGAGCGGTAAGATTGTATCATGTGGGAACGTTCAACTACTAAATTAGGATTGGTATAAGAATAATTAAGGGTTGAAAGAATTTAGAAGTGAGTAGGTAAAATTCAGATATATTCAAAATCGTTATAGTTTACAATGAAATATATGTGTATGTGTCGCGAGATAGTGTGTGCGAGAATAAAAGAATATTACCTAGGTTGCTCGATGTTGACGCACTGGCAAGATGCGGGGGTTTCGAAGCGATTTTACGTAATGCCTTAATAGATTTATTACCGGACTACGGAATCTATACGGTTCAAAGGTTGGTCCGAAGGGGAACTTTAGCCCGATCTTACTGGAAATCGACTTACGAAAATACAGCACGACGCGACACGATTCGTGACTATGGAAGTACTGCCCCCGAGAGTAAAAATGTACGGGTTTATATACCCTAAAATTGAAGGGGGTGGTGTGTTCATAACCTAATCGTCGCTTAGGACCAGACTCTAGTTTTTTGTCGATTTCCATTAAGTCGAGCCAGAAGTCGGTCTTCGTTAAAAGGGATCAACTAAGATATGAAAAGGTTATCTAGGACGTTTCCTGCCAGAGACGATTTTTGAAGAGATTCCTGTGAGAAAGTCAACGGAATCTGTTCGCTAACCGTCACAATGTCAATGTCAATGGCAATGGCAATGGCAATGGCAATGGCAATGGCAATGGCAATGTCAATGTCAATGTCAATGTCAATGTCAATGTCAATGTGAATGTCAATGTCAATGTGAATGTGAATGTGAACGTGAACGTGAACGTGAACGTGAACGTGAACGTGAACGTGCATGTCGATGTCGTTGTCCATGTCCATGTCCATGTCCATGTCCATGTCCATGTCCATGTCCATGTCCATGTCCATGTCCATGTCCATGTCCATGTCCATGTCCATGTCCATGTCCATGTCAATGTCAATGTCAATGTCAATGTCAATGTCAATGTCAATGTCAATGTCAATGTCAATGTCAATGTCAATGTCAATGTCAATGTCAATGTCAACGTCAACGTCAACGTCCATGTCAATGTCAATGTCAATGTCAATGTCAATGTCAATGTCAATGTCAATGTCAATGTCAATGTCAATGTCAATGTCAATGTCAATGTCAATGTCAATGTCAATGTCAATGTCAATGTCAATGTCAATGTCAATGTCAATGTCAATGTCAATGTCAATGTCAATGTCAATGTCAATGTCAATGTCAATGTCAATGTCAATGTCAATGTCAATGTCAATGTCAATGTCAATGTCAATGTCAATGTCAATGTCAATGTCAATGTCAATGTCAATGTCAATGTCAATGTCAATGTCAATGTCAATGTCAATGTCAATGTCAATGTCAATGTCAATGTCAATGTCAATGTCAATGTCAATGTCAATGTCAATGTCAATGTCAATGTCAATGTCAATGTCAATGTCAATGTCAATGTCAATGTCAATGTCAATGTCAATGTCAATGTCAATGTCAATGTCAATGTCAATGTCAATGTCAATGTCAATGTCAATGTCAATGTGAATGTGAATGTGAATGTGAATGTGAATGTGAATGTGAATGTGAATGTGAATGTGAATGTGAATGTGAATGTGAATGTGAATGTGAATGTGAATGTGAATGTGAATGTGAATGTGAATGTGAATGTGAATGTGAATGTGAATGTGAATGTGAATGTGAATGTGAATGTGAATGTGAATGTGAATGTGAATGTGAATGTGAATGTGAATGTGAATGTGAATGTGAATGTGAATGTGAATGTGAATGTGAATGTGAATGTGAATGTGAATGTCAGTGTCAGTGTCAGTGTCAGTGTCAGTGTCAGTGTCAGTGTCATTGTCAGTGACAGTGTTAGTGAAAGTTTCATTGTCACCGTCAGTGTCAGTATTAGTGAAAGTGTCATTGTCAGTGTCAGTGTCAGTGTCAAGGGCAATGTCAATGTCAATATCAATGTGAATGCGATTGTCAATGTCGATGTCGATGTCGATGTGAATGTCCATGTGAATGTCCATGTGAATGTCAATGTGAATGTCAATGTGAATGTCAATGTGAATGTCAATGTGAATGTCAATGTGAATGTGAATGTCAATGTGAATGTCAATGTCAATGTCAATGTCAATGTCAATGTCAATGTCAATGTCAATGTCAATGTCAATGTCAATGTCAATGTCAATGTCAATGTCAATGTCAATGTCAATGTCAATGTCAATGTCAATGTCAATGTCAATGTCAATGTCAATGTCAATGTCAATGTCAATGTCAATGTCAATGTCAATGTCAATGTCAATGTCAATGTCAATGTCAATGTCAATGTCAATGTCAATGTCAATGTCAATGTCAATGTCAATGTCAATGTCAATGTCAATGTCAATGTCAATGTCAATGTCAATGTCAATGTCAATGTCAATGTCAATGTCAATGTCAATGTCAATGTCAATGTCAATGTCAATGTCAATGTCAATGTCAATGTCAATGTCAATGTCAATGTCAATGTCAATGTCAATGTCAATGTCAATGTCAATGTCAATGTCAATGTCAATGTCAATGTCAATGTCAATGTCAATGTCAATGTCAATGTCAATGTCAATGTCAATGTCAATGTCAATGTCAATGTCAATGTCAATGTGAATGTGAATGTGAATGTGAATGTGAATGTGAATGTGAATGTGAATGTGAATGTGAATGTGAATGTGAATGTGAATGTGAATGTGAATGTGAATGTGAATGTGAATGTGAATGTGAATGTGAATGTGAATGTGAATGTGAATGTGAATGTGAATGTGAATGTGAATGTGAATGTGAATGTGAATGTGAATGTGAATGTGAATGTGAATGTGAATGTGAATGTGAATGTGAATGTGAATATGAATGTGAATGTCAGTGTCAGTGTCAGTGTCAGTGTCAGTGTCAGTGTCAGTGTCAGTGTCAGTGTCATTGTCAGTGACAGTGTTAGTGAAAGTTTCATTGTCACCGTCAGTGTCAGTATTAGTGAAAGTGTCATTGTCAGTGTCAGTGTCAATGTCAATGTCAATGTCAATGTCAATGTCAATGTCAATGTCAATGTCAATGTCAATGTCAATGTCAATGTCAATGTCAATGTCAATTACAATGTCAATGTCAATGTCAATGTCAATGTCAATGTCAATGTCAATGTCAATGTCAATGTCAATGTCAATGTCAATGTCAATGTCAATGTCAATGTCAATGTCAATGTCAATGTCAATGTCAATGTCAATGTCAATGTCAATGTCAATGTCAATGTCAATGTCAATGTCAATGTCAATGTCAATGTCAATGTCAATGTCAATGTCAATGTCAATGTCAATGTCAATGTCAATGTCAATGTCAATGTCAATGTCAATGTCAATGTCAATGTCAATGTCAATGTCAATGTGAATGTGAATGTGAATGTGAATGTGAATGTGAATGTGAATGTGAATGTGAATGTGAATGTGAATGTGAATGTGAATGTGAATGTGAATGTGAATGTGAATGTGAATGTGAATGTGAATGTGAATGTGAATGTGAATGTGAATGTGAATGTGAATGTGAATGTGAATGTGAATGTGAATGTGAATGTGAATGTGAATGTGAATGTGAATGTCAGTGTCAGTGTCAGTGTCAGTGTCAGTGTCAGTGTCAGTGTCAGTGTCAGTGTCATTGTCAGTGACAGTGTTAGTGAAAGTTTCATTGTCACCGTCAGTGTCAGTATTAGTGAAAGTGTCATTGTCAGTGTCAGTGTCAGTGTCAAGGGCAATGTCAATGTCAATATCAATGTGAATGCGATTGTCAATGTCGATGTCGATGTCGATGTGAATGTCCATGTGAATGTCCATGTGAATGTCAATGTGAATGTCAATGTGAATGTCAATGTGAATGTCAATGTGAATGTCAATGTGAATGTCAATGTGAATGTCAATGTGAATGTGAATGTCAATGTCAATGTCAATGTCAATGTCAATGTCAATGTCAATGTCAATGTCAATGTCAATGTCAATGTCAATGTCAATGTCAATGTCAATGTCAATGTCAATGTCAATGTCAATGTCAATGTCAATGTCAATGTCAATGTCAATGTCAATGTCAATGTCAATGTCAATGTCAATGTCAATGTCAATGTCAATGTCAATGTCAATGTCAATGTCAATGTCAATGTCAATGTCAATGTCAATGTCAATGTCAATGTCAATGTCAATGTCAATGTCAATGTCAATGTCAATGTCAATGTCAATGTCAATGTCAATGTCAATGTCAATGTCAATGTCAATGTCAATGTCAATGTCAATGTCAATGTCAATGTCAATGTCAATGTCAATGTCAATGTCAATGTCAATGTCA
>CAXARU010000091.1:335000-342500 GCA_963971365.1 Lasioglossum villosulum
GTGCCAGAGGCAGTGTCAGTGTCAGTGTCAGTGTCAGTGTCAGTGTCAGTGTCAGTGTCAGTGTCAGTGTCAGTGTCAGTATCAGTGTCAATGTCAATGTCAATGTGAATGTCAATGTGAATGTCAATGTGAATGCGATTGTCAATGTCAATGTCAATGTCAATGTCAATGTCAATTACAATGTCAATTACAATGTCAATGTCAATGTCAATGTCAATGTGAATGTCAATGTGAATGTCAATGTGAATGTCAATGTGAATGTCAATGTGAATGTCAATGTGAATGTCAATGTGAATGTGAATGTGAATGTCAATGTGAATGTGAATGTGAATGTGAATGTGAATGTGAATGTGAATGTCAATGTCAATGTCAATGTCAATGTCAATGTCAATGTCAATGTCAATGTCAATGTCAATGTCAATGTCAATGTCAATGTCAATGTCAATGTCAATGTCAATGTCAATGTCAATGTCAATGTCAATGTCAATGTCAATGTCAATGTCAATGTCAATGTCAATGTCAATGTCAATGTCAATGTCAATGTCAATGTCAATGTCAATGTCAATGTCAATGTCAATGTCAATGTCAATGTCAATGTCAATGTCAATGTCAATGTCAATGTCAATGTCAATGTCAATGTCAATGTCAATGTCAATGTCAATGTCAATGTCAATGTCAATGTCAATGTCAATGTCAATGTCAATGTCAATGTCAATGTCAATGTCAATGTCAATGTCAATGTCAATGTCAATGTCAATGTCAATGTCAATGTCAATGTCAATGTCAATGTCAATGTCAATGTCAATGTCAATGTCAATGTCAATGTCAATGTCAATGTCAATGTCAATGTCAATGTCAATGTCAATGTCAATGTCAATGTCAATGTCAATGTCAATGTCAATGTCAATGTCAATGTCAATGTCAATGTCAATGTCAATGTCAATGTCAATGTCAATGTCAATGTCAATGTCAATGTCAATGTCAATGTCAATGTCAATGTCAATGTCAATGTCAATGTCAATGTCAATGTCAATGTCAATGTCAATGTCAATGTCAATGTCAATGTCAATGTCAATGTCAATGTCAATGTCAATGTCAATGTCAATGTCAATGTCAATGTCAATGTCAATGTCAATGTCAATGTCAATGTCAATGTCAATGTCAATGTCAATGTCAATGTCAATGTCAATGTCAATGTGAATGTGAATGTGAATGTGAATGTGAATGTGAATGTGAATGTGAATGTGAATGTGAATGTGAATGTGAATGTGAATGTGAATGTGAATGTGAATGTGAATGTGAATGTGAATGTGAATGTGAATGTGAATGTGAATGTGAATGTGAATGTGAATGTGAATGTGAATGTGAATGTGAATGTGAATGTGAATGTGAATGTGAATGTGAATGTGAATGTGAATGTGAATGTGAATGTGAATGTGAATGTGAATGTGAATGTGAATGTGAATGTGAATGTGAATGTGAATGTGAATGTGAATGTGAATGTGAATGTGAATGTCAGTGTCAGTGTCAGTGTCAGTGTCAGTGTCAGTGTCAGTGTCAGTGTCATTGTCAGTGACAGTGTTAGTGAAAGTTTCATTGTCACCGTCAGTGTCAGTATTAGTGAAAGTGTCATTGTCAGTGTCAGTGTCAGTGTCAAGGGCAATGTCAATGTCAATATCAATGTGAATGCGATTGTCAATGTCGATGTCGATGTCGATGTGAATGTCCATGTGAATGTCCATGTGAATGTCAATGTGAATGTCAATGTGAATGTCAATGTGAATGTCAATGTCAATGTCACTGTCAATGTCAATGTCAATGTCAATGTCAATGTCAATGTCAATGTCAATGTCAATGTCAATGTCAATGTCAATGTCAATGTCAATGTCAATGTCAATGTCAATGTCAATGTCAATGTCAATGTCAATGTCAATGTCAATGTCAATGTCAATGTCAATGTCAATGTCAATGTCAATGTCAATGTCAATGTCAATGTCAATGTCAATGTCAATGTCAATGTCAATGTCAATGTCAATGTCAATGTCAATGTCAATGTCAATGTCAATGTCAATGTCAATGTCAATGTCAATGTCAATGTCAATGTCAATGTCAATGTCAATGTCAATGTCAATGTCAATGTCAATGTCAATGTCAATGTCAATGTCAATGTCAATGTCAATGTCAATGTCAATGTCAATGTCAATGTCAATGTCAATGTCAATGTCAATGTCAATGTCAATGTCAATGTCAATGTCAATGTCAATGTCAATGTCAATGTCAATGTCAATGTCAATGTCAATGTCAATGTCAATGTCAATGTCAATGTCAATGTCAATGTCAATGTCAATGTCAATGTCAATGTCAATGTGAATGTGAATGTGAATGTGAATGTGAATGTGAATGTGAATGTGAATGTGAATGTGAATGTGAATGTGAATGTGAATGTGAATGTGAATGTGAATGTGAATGTGAATGTGAATGTGAATGTGAATGTGAATGTGAATGTAAATGTGAATGTGAATGTGAATGTGAATGTGAATGTGAATGTGAATGTGAATGTGAATGTGAATGTGAATGTGAATGTGAATGTGAATGTGAATGTGAATGTGAATGTGAATGTGAATGTGAATGTGAATGTGAATGTGAATGTGAATGTGAATGTGAATGTGAATGTGAATGTGAATGTGAATGTGAATGTGAATGTGAATGTGAATGTGAATGTGAATGTGAATGTGAATGTGAATGTGAATGTGAATGTGAATGTGAATGTGAATGTGAATGTGAATGTGAATGTGAATGTGAATGTGAATGTGAATGTGAATGTGAATGTGAATGTCAGTGTCAGTGTCAGTGTCAGTGTCAGTGTCAGTGTCAGTGTCAGTGTCAGTGTCATTGTCAGTGACAGTGTTAGTGAAAGTTTCATTGTCACCGTCAGTGTCAGTATTAGTGAAAGTGTCATTGTCAGTGTCAGTGTCAGTGTCAAGGGCAATGTCAATGTCAATATCAATGTGAATGCGATTGTCAATGTCGATGTCGATGTCGATGTGAATGTCCATGTGAATGTCAATGTGAATGTCAATGTGAATGTCAATGTGAATGTCAATGTGAATGTCAATGTGAATGTGAATGTCAATGTCAATGTCAATGTCAATGTCAATGTCAATGTCAATGTCAATGTCAATGTCAATGTCAATGTCAATGTCAATGTCAATGTCAATGTCAATGTCAATGTCAATGTCAATGTCAATGTCAATGTCAATGTCAATGTCAATGTCAATGTCAATGTCAATGTCAATGTCAATGTCAATGTCAATGTCAATGTCAATGTCAATGTCAATGTCAATGTCAATGTCAATGTCAATGTCAATGTCAATGTCAATGTTAATGTCAATGGCAATGTCAGTGTCAATGTGAATGTCAGTGTCAGTGTCAGTGTCAATGTGAATGTCAGTGTCAGTGTCAGTGTCAGTGTCAGTGTCAATTTGAATGTCAGTGTCAATGTCGATGTCGATGTCGATGTCGATGTGAATGCGATTGTCAATGTCGATGTCGATGTCGATGTGAATGTGAATGTCAATGTCAATGTCAATGTCAATGTCAATGTGACTGTGAATGTGAATGTGAATGCGATTGTCAATGTCAATGTCAATGTCAATGTCAATGTGACTGTCAATGTCAGTGCCAGAGGCAGTATCAGTGTCAGTGTCAGTGTCAGTGTCAGTGTCAGTGTCAGTGTCAGTGTCAGTGTCAGTGTCAGTATCAGTGTCAATGTCAATGTCAATGTGAATGTCAATGTGAATGTCAATGTGAATGCGATTGTCAATGTCAATGTCAATGTCAATGTCAATGTCAATTACAATGTCAATTACAATGTCAATGTCAATGTCAATGTCAATGTGAATGTCAATGTGAATGTCAATGTGAATGTCAATGTGAATGTCAATGTGAATGTCAATGTGAATGTCAATGTGAATGTGAATGTGAATGTCAATGTGAATGTCAATGTGAATGTGAATGTGAATGTCAATGTGAATGTCAATGTGAATGTGAATGTGAATGTCAATGTCAATGTCAATGTCAATGTCAATGTCAATGTCAATGTCAATGTCAATGTCAATGTCAATGTCAATGTCAATGTCAATGTCAATGTCAATGTCAATGTCAATGTCAATGTCAATGTCAATGTCAATGTCAATGTCAATGTCAATGTCAATGTCAATGTCAATGTCAATGTCAATGTCAATGTCAATGTCAATGTCAATGTCAATGTCAATGTCAATGTCAATGTCAATGTCAATGTCAATGTCAATGTCAATGTCAATGTCAATGTCAATGTCAATGTCAATGTCAATTACAATGTCAATTACAATGTCAATGTCAATGTGAATGTCAATGTGAATGTCAATGTGAATGTCAATGTGAATGTCAATGTGAATGTCAATGTGAATGTCAATGTGAATGTCAATGTGAATGTGAATGTGAATGTCAATGTGAATGTGAATGTGAATGTGAATGTGAATGTGAATGTGAATGTGAATGTGAATGTCAATGTCAATGTCAATGTCAATGTCAATGTCAATGTCAATGTCAATGTCAATGTCAATGTCAATGTCAATGTCAATGTCAATGTCAATGTCAATGTCAATGTCAATGTCAATGTCAATGTCAATGTCAATGTCAATGTCAATGTCAATGTCAATGTCAATGTCAATGTCAATGTCAATGTCAATGTCAATGTCAATGTCAATGTCAATGTCAATGTCAATGTCAATGTCAATGTCAATGTCAATGTCAATGTCAATGTCAATGTCAATGTCAATGTCAATGTCAATGTCAATGTCAATGTCAATGTCAATGTCAATGTCAATGTCAATGTCAATGTCAATGTCAATGTCAATGTCAATGTCAATGTCAATGTCAATGTCAATGTCAATGTCAATGTCAATGTCAATGTCAATGTCAATGTCAATGTCAATGTCAATGTCAATGTCAATGTCAATGTCAATGTCAATGTCAATGTCAATGTCAATGTCAATGTCAATGTCAATGTCAATGTCAATGTCAATGTCAATGTCAATGTCAATGTCAATGTCAATGTCAATGTCAATGTCAATGTCAATGTCAATGTCAATGTCAATGTCAATGTCAATGTCAATGTCAATGTCAATGTCAATGTCAATGTCAATGTCAATGTCAATGTCAATGTCAATGTCAATGTCAATGTCAATGTCAATGTCAATGTCAATGTCAATGTCAATGTCAATGTCAATGTCAATGTCAATGTCAATGTCAATGTCAATGTCAATGTCAATGTCAATGTCAATGTCAATGTCAATGTCAATGTCAATGTCAATGTCAATGTCAATGTCAATGTCAATGTCAATGTCAATGTCAATGTCAATGTCAATGTGAATGTGAATGTGAATGTGAATGTGAATGTGAATGTGAATGTGAATGTGAATGTGAATGTGAATGTGAATGTGAATGTGAATGTGAATGTGAATGTGAATGTGAATGTGAATGTGAATGTGAATGTGAATGTGAATGTGAATGTGAATGTGAATGTGAATGTGAATGTGAATGTGAATGTGAATGTGAATGTGAATGTGAATGTGAATGTGAATGTGAATGTGAATGTGAATGTGAATGTGAATGTGAATGTGAATGTGAATGTGAATGTGAATGTGAATGTGAATGTGAATGTCAGTGTCAGTGTCAGTGTCAGTGTCAGTGTCAGTGTCAGTGTCAGTGTCATTGTCAGTGACAGTGTTAGTGAAAGTTTCATTGTCACCGTCAGTGTCAGTATTAGTGAAAGTGTCATTGTCAGTGTCAGTGTCAGTGTCAAGGGCAATGTCAATGTCAATATCAATGTGAATGCGATTGTCAATGTCGATGTGAATGTCCATGTGAATGTCCATGTGAATGTCAATGTGAATGTCAATGTGAATGTCAATGTGAATGTCAATGTGAATGTCAATGTCAATGTCACTGTCAATGTCAATGTCAATGTCAATGTCAATGTCAATGTCAATGTCAATGTCAATGTCAATGTCAATGTCAATGTCAATGTCAATGTCAATGTCAATGTCAATGTCAATGTCAATGTCAATGTCAATGTCAATGTCAATGTCAATGTCAATGTCAATGTCAATGTCAATGTCAATGTCAATGTCAATGTCAATGTCAATGTCAATGTCAATGTCAATGTCAATGTCAATGTCAATGTCAATGTCAATGTCAATGTCAATGTCAATGTCAATGTCAATGTCAATGTCAATGTCAATGTCAATGTCAATGTCAATGTCAATGTCAATGTCAATGTCAATGTCAATGTCAATGTCAATGTCAATGTCAATGTCAATGTCAATGTCAATGTCAATGTCAATGTCAATGTCAATGTCAATGTCAATGTCAATGTCAATGTCAATGTCAATGTCAATGTCAATGTCAATGTCAATGTCAATGTCAATGTCAATGTCAATGTCAATGTCAATGTCAATGTCAATGTCAATGTCAATGTCAATGTCAATGTCAATGTCAATGTCAATGTCAATGTCAATGTCAATGTCAATGTCAATGTCAATGTCAATGTCAATGTCAATGTCAATGTGAATGTGAATGTGAATGTGAATGTGAATGTGAATGTGAATGTGAATGTGAATGTGAATGTGAATGTGAATGTGAATGTGAATGTGAATGTGAATGTGAATGTGAATGTGAATGTGAATGTGAATGTGAATGTGAATGTGAATGTGAATGTGAATGTGAATGTGAATGTGAATGTGAATGTGAATGTGAATGTGAATGTGAATGTGAATGTGAATGTGAATGTGAATGTGAATGTGAATGTGAATGTGAATGTGAATGTGAATGTGAATGTGAATGTGAATGTGAATGTGAATGTGAATGTGAATGTGAATGTGAATGTGAATGTGAATGTGAATGTGAATGTGAATGTGAATGTGAATGTGAATGTGAATGTGAATGTGAATGTGAATGTGAATGTGAATGTGAATGTGAATGTGAATGTGAATGTGAATGTGAATGTGAATGTGAATGTGAATGTGAATGTCAGTGTCAGTGTCAGTGTCAGTGTCAGTGTCAGTGTCAGTGTCAGTGTCAGTGTCATTGTCAGTGACAGTGTTAGTGAAAGTTTCATTGTCACCGTCAGTGTCAGTATTAGTGAAAGTGTCATTGTCAGTGTCAGTGTCAGTGTCAAGGGCAATGTCAATGTCAATATCAATGTGAATGCGATTGTCAATGTCGATGTCGATGTCGATGTGAATGTCCATGTGAATGTCCATGTGAATGTCAATGTGAATGTCAATGTGAATGTCAATGTGAATGTCAATGTGAATGTGAATGTCAATGTCAATGTCAATGTCAATGTCAATGTCAATGTCAATGTCAATGTCAATGTCAATGTCAATGTCAATGTCAATGTCAATGTCAATGTCAATGTCAATGTCAATGTCAATGTCAATGTCAATGTCAATGTCA
>CAXARU010000091.1:350000-354000 GCA_963971365.1 Lasioglossum villosulum
GTGAATGTCAATGTCAATGTCAATGTCAATGTCAATGTCAATGTCAATGTCAATGTCAATGTCAATGTCAATGGCAATGTCAGTGTCAATGTGAATGTCAGTGTCAGTGTCAGTGTCAATGTGAATGTCAGTGTCAGTGTCAGTGTCAGTGTCAGTGTCAATTTGAATGTCAGTGTCAATGTCGATGTCGATGTCGATGTCGATGTGAATGCGATTGTCAATGTCGATGTCGATGTCGATGTGAATGTGCATGTGAATGTCCATGTGAATGTCAATGTGAATGTCAATGTCAGTGTCAGTGTCAGTGTCAGTGTCAGTGTCAATGTCAATGTCAATGTCAATGTCAATGTCAATGTCAATGTCAATGTCAATGTCAATGTCAATGTCAATGTCAATGTCAATGTCAATGTCAATGTCAATGTCAATGTCAATGTCAATGTCAATGTCAATGTCAATGTCAATGTCAATGTCAATGTCAATGTCAATGTGAATGTGAATGTGAATGTGAATGTGAATGTGAATGTGAATGTGAATGTGAATGTGAATGTGAATGTGAATGTGAATGTCAATGTCAATGGCAATGTCAATGTCAATGTCAATGTCAATGTCAATGTCAATGTCAATGTCAATGTCAATGTCAATGTCAATGTCAATGTCAATGTCAATGTCAATGTCCATGTCCATGTCCATGTCCATGTCCATGTCCATGTCAATGTCAATGTCAATGTCAATGTCAATGTCAATGTCAATGTCAATGTCAATGTCAATGTCAATGTCAATGTCAATGTCAATGTCAATGTCAATGTCAATGTCAATGTCAATGTCAATGTCAATGTCAATGTCAATGTCAATGTCAATGTCAATGTCAATGTCAATGTCAATGTCAATGTCAATGTCAATGTCAATGTCAATGTCAATGTCAATGTCAATGTCAATGTCAATGTCAATGTCAATGTCAATGTCAATGTCAATGTCAATGTCAATGTCAATGTCAATGTCAATGTCAATGTCAATGTCAATGTCAATGTCAATGTCAATGTCAATGTCAATGTCAATGTCAATGTCAATGTCAATGTCAATGTCAATGTCAATGTCAATGTCAATGTCAATGTCAATGTCAATGTCAATGTCAATGTCAATGTCAATGTCAATGTCAATGTCAGTGTCAATGTCGATGTCGATGTCGATGTCGATGTCGATGTGAATGCGATTGTCAATGTCGATGTCGATGTCGATGTGAATGTGAATGTCAATGTCAATGTCAATGTCAATGTCAATGTGACTGTGAATGTGAATGTGAATGCGATTGTCAATGTCAATGTCAATGTCAATGTCAATGTGACTGTCAATGTCAGTGCCAGAGGCAGTGTCAGTGTCAGTGTCAGTGTCAGTGTCAGTGTCAGTGTCAGTGTCAGTGTCAGTGTCAGTGTCAGTGTCAGTATCAGTGTCAATGTCAATGTCAATGTGAATGTCAATGTGAATGTCAATGTGAATGCGATTGTCAATGTCAATGTCAATGTCAATGTCAATGTCAATTACAATGTCAATTACAATGTCAATGTCAATGTCAATGTCAATGTGAATGTCAATGTGAATGTCAATGTGAATGTCAATGTGAATGTCAATGTGAATGTCAATGTGAATGTCAATGTGAATGTCAATGTGAATGTGAATGTGAATGTCAATGTGAATGTGAATGTGAATGTGAATGTGAATGTCAATGTCAATGTCAATGTCAATGTCAATGTCAATGTCAATGTCAATGTCAATGTCAATGTCAATGTCAATGTCAATGTCAATGTCAATGTCAATATCAAAACCGCATTCGAAAAAGGCTATTCGTTTAAAAGTTGTATGCAGAAACGTGCGCAATAGAGAGCGAAAAAGTTGCCTTTATTCACTAATTGTCACAATTTTTGAACCAATGGACTTTTTTGAATTATGTTTTTTCCTAAACCTTCTCGAAGAAACGCCGCGTCTAACGGCCTAAACCCCAGCTTTCTACGTTGAGCCGTTCTCAAGTGATGCCGTTAGAAACATACATACAGACAGACACGATTTTATTATATATAGAGATAGAGACTAGCTGCTCGCGGCGTGCCTCCGGCACGCCCTCGTAGCTAGGCCCTCCGGGCGAGTTGTCAGTGTCAATGTCAATGTCAATGTCAATGTCAATGTCAATGTCAACGTGAATTCGAGTGTCAATGTCAATGTCAATGTCAATGTCAATGTCAATGTCAATGTGAATGTCAATGTCAATGTGAATGCGATTGTCAATGTCAATGTCAATGTCAATGTCAATGTCAATGTCAATGTCAATGTCAATGTCAATGTCAATGTCAATGTCAATGTCAATGTCAATGTCAATGTCAATGTCAATGTCAATGTCAATGTCAATGTCAATGTCAATGTCAATGTCAATGTCAATGTCAATGTCAATGTCAATGTCAATGTCAATGGCAATGTCAGTGTCAATGTGAATGTCAGTGTCAGTGTCAGTGTCAATGTGAATGTCAGTGTCAGTGTCAGTGTCAGTGTCAGTGTCAATTTGAATGTCAGTGTCAATGTCGATGTCGATGTCGATGTCGATGTGAATGCGATTGTCAATGTCGATGTCGATGTCGATGTGAATGTGCATGTGAATGTCCATGTGAATGTCAATGTGAATGTCAATGTCAGTGTCAGTGTCAGTGTCAGTGTCAGTGTCAATGTCAATGTCAATGTCAATGTCAATGTCAATGTCAATGTCAATGTCAATGTCAATGTCAATGTCAATGTCAATGTCAATGTCAATGTCAATGTCAATGTCAATGTCAATGTCAATGTCAATGTCAATGTCAATGTCAATGTCAATGTGAATGTGAATGTGAATGTGAATGTGAATGTGAATGTGAATGTGAATGTGAATGTGAATGGCAATGTCAATGTCAATGTCAATGTCAATGTCAATGGCAATGTCAATGTCAATGTCAATGTCAATGTCAATGTCAATGTCAATGTCAATGTCAATGTCAATGTCAATGTCAATGTCAATGTCAATGTCAATGTCAATGTCAATGTCCATGTCCATGTCCATGTCCATGTCCATGTCCATGTCAATGTCAATGTCAATGTCAATGTCAATGTCAATGTCAATGTCAATGTCAATGTCAATGTCAATGTCAATGTCAATGTCAATGTCAATGTCAATGTCAATGTCAATGTCAATGTCAATGTCAATGTCAATGTCAATGTCAATGTCAATGTCAATGTCAATGTCAATGTCAATGTCAATGTCAATGTCAATGTCAATGTCAATGTCAATGTCAATGTCAATGTCCATGTCCATGTCCATGTCCATGTCCATGTCCATGTCCATGTCCATGTCCATGTCCATGTCCATGTCCATGTCCATGTCCATGTCCATGTCCATGTCCATGTCCATGTCCATGTCCATGTCCATGTCCATGTCCATGTCCATGTCCATGTCCATGTCCATGTCCATGTCCATGTCCATGTCCATGTCGATGTCGATGTCGATGTCGATGTCGATGTCGATGTCGATGTCGATGTCGATGTCGATGTCGATGTCGATGTCGATGTCGATGTCGATGTCGATGTCGATGTCGATGTCGATGTCGATGTCGATGTCGATGTCGATGTCGATGTCGATGTCGATGTCGATGTCGATGTCGATGTCGATGTCGATGTCGATGTCGATGTCGATGTCGATGTCGATGTCGATGTCGATGTCGATGTCGATGTCGATGTCGATGTCGATGTCGATGTCGATGTCGATGTCGATGTCGATGTCGATGTCGATGTCGATGTCGATGTCGATGTCGATGTCGATGTCGATGTCGATGTCGATGTCGATGTCGATGTCGATGTCGATGTCGATGTCGATGTCGATGTCGATGTCGATGTCGATGTCGATGTCGATGTCGATGTCGATGTCGATGTCGATGTCGATGTCGATGTCGATGTCGATGTCGATGTCGATGTCGATGTCGATGTCGAT